>QRFJ01000003.1:2085988-2119160 GCA_006176705.1 Cocos nucifera | reverse complement strand
CAGTAGCCGCTGAAGAGCTTCAGCGCCAGGCGCCAGGCCGAGCCCCTAACCACGGCCGAACTGCCTAGAGGCCGAACTCCCCTGCGACCCTGGCCGAACTCCTTCGGTCCGGCCGAACTCGAGGCCGAACTCCCGAGCCCTGGCCGAGCTCCTTCGGACTCCCACGGCCGAACTCCTAGAGGCCGAACTCCCCTGCCCAGGCTCCGGGCCGAACTCCCAGAGGCCGAACTCCTGAGCCCTGGCCGAGCTCCTTCGGACTCCCACGGCCGAACTCCTTCGGGCGAGCCCTGCGGCCGAACTCCTTCGGACCGACCCCAGGCGAGCCCGTGCAGCCGAACTCCTTCGGACCGACTCCTTCGGCGAGCCCGGCGGCCGAGCTTCAATGAAGTCCTCTCAGCGGCCGAACTCCTCAGCGGACGGGCTTTAGTAGAATCCCCAAGCGGTCGCCACTCAGGAGCCCGAACTCCTCAGCAGTCGTCACTGGGCCGAACTCCTCAGCGGTCGCCCTCATCAAACTTCGGCCGACCGAGCTCCTACCGAACTCTCAAGTGTCCAAGCCTCAGCCCAAGTCCCAACAGCCGGCCGAACCCCAGACGGCCGAGCTTCGGCTTCTCAGCAGCCGAACTCTTCTGCGGACGAGCCTTAGCTGCATACCTCTTGCCAGACGCCTATGGGAGCCGAACTCCCTCCTATCTTCCTCTTCAGGAGCCCGAACTCCTCCGAAATGGGCACACGACGAAGGCCTTCAACCCTTCATTCGGCAAGCTCTGCAACCATCACCATCAGTCAGTCCGCCGCACCATCGGTCAGTCCGCCGCGGGCGATAGCGACCCACTGTCAGGCGGCGATGGCTGTCACCCTCAATCCGCCGCACACGGCACCAGTGAGACTGACTCCGCCGAACCTCGAGCGGCCCGCCAGCACGCGGCTGCAGTTGTCACCATCAAGCTCCACTATATAAAGGACCCTCCCGACACGCTAAGGCTAAGCTCTCTGGAACTCTCGACTCTCTAAGCTCTCCTCCACATCTCTAAGCTCCGGAACTCATTCCGAGCACTCCATTACTGTTGGTCGGAAACTAACTTGACCGTCGGAGGGTCCTGCCGGAGCCACCACCCCACCGGTTCCGGACGGGACTTCGTTTTGCAGGTCCCCGGCGGCGCCCAGCGGCCTCGATTGCGGCGACCTCCGGCGGCGACGGATTTCTGCACCAACAGTTACAATGATGACATCCATAAGCTCATAATTAGGTATAATGTGATTCAATAAACGCATGATGGAACACCAATTATTCTCGAGCATTAATATATGCATAGATAATATCTCACATCATTATCCTTTTCATTATCATTGGAAATATCTTCTTAGAATGGCACGCCATTTTAAACAAGCTAACAACCACTATGATAGGGATGTCTGTCCGACAAAAAGCGGTTCTCTGACCACCGACCACCATAACTAGTTTTTGTCAAGCATAAACAACTTTGTTTAAAGATGAAAGCTGAAAGAATGAGATCTATTTGCCCAATGGAATGATGTTTGAGCCACTTCAATTGCCTATAAGGATGCCTTTAACCAATCACTTGGATATATCATCATGGCAGGAGACACAAAGGCCAACATATTATGGTAAATTACTACTTGAGACATATAGTTATCTATTTGTCCTTTAGCCTTTCTGGTGGATGGATGCTAGATAAGGTTCTAATCACCAAAACAAAAAGAATTACAAGGCAAACTTTGTCTTGACACTTGGATGGACGAGTTAAAAATTATGGCACTGGCTCATATAATGCTGTTAGATTCTAAGACCCTAGGTTATTTGTTCTCCATGTTGTAGAATGACCATCCATACTTTAGCTGACAAGGCCTGAAACCTTGTAGGGAAGTTTGGTAATTAAATTTTTGAGGATTGGTAACCATAAAAACACGAAACCAAGCAGGTTTTAAGAAGTCACCAACTTATCATTATCCGTTTTTATTACGATTTTTTCCAGAAAATTCTCTTCAAATTATCAGATTTGATGAAGCCCTTTTATTCATATCTAATGACCAGCTGACAAAGACAAATTGTTATGAGAAAAATAAAAGCCTTCTCTAGAGAAGCCCAGATTTCTATTGATACAAATTCATCTTTCATATATAAAGCCATGTATTCTATTACCAAAAAAAATAAAAACACATACTCATGTCCATGTTACTTCTTTTTTTTTGAAGTTGGTTTTGAAGCTGCTCCACGTAAAGGTTACCAAGTTACCACCTTTATATATATATATATATATAATGAATCCCTACGGAAACATGTGCTCCAAAAAATATTTGGATTTGTTCGACTTTCCGATTCTTTTGAGTCCTGTTTCCATTTTTTTCCCTTTTACCTGCTACCCTCCATGTGGGTCCTACCAGCCAAAAAAAGAGCATACGTTAAAATAATTATTTTAGCTTTTTACTGGCATGAAGGTTTTATAATGGATTTATTATTCACCATTATCACAATTATAATAATGCAATTCTCTGATTTGCTAGCATTAAATAAGTTTTAAAAACTAGTTATTATATCTGCATTATAAAGGTTAGTAATAAACAATTATAGGAGAATAATATTGCTATTTCTAAATCACTTTTCGTTTAACGAAGATTACTATTTTCCAAGGTAATACAAACTTTTTGAAGAAATGTTTACAAACTTTAATTTTAAAAAATATTACTTTATATAAGATACAGATATAGATAATAATCATTAATTATGTTTAGGCCATTATAATATTAAATAACTTGTTATAATGGTCGTTACCTTTTTTTGGGAACTATCATGATGGCCTTTGCAATATTACAACAGCATCTTCTTAAAACAAAACATTAAAACAACAGGTTTTTTAAACCTTGCTACCTACCGTTAATTGGTGAAACACACCTGGACGGATGGTGGAGGATGATTAACTAACATACTAAAAAATATATAAATTGAAGAGGACCCTAACTAAATTGATTTATAGAAGGATAAAATAGATTAACAGATGTGTTGCAATAATGGATATCCAACCCAAAGCAGTAAGGTGGCAAGACTGATCGACTAAAGTTGCATAATATTGACTTCATTTCCAATTTTATACAGACTCTATTATAGGAAGATATCCCGCAAGGTAATAAATGTTACCTTCTTATCTTTTTTTGATCTGGAAAAAAAAAAAAAATCCTTCATCAAACTATCTCTTAAGATTTTTATTTTTGCATATTTCAGCTATTTCTTTTGGTGCATGGCCAATACCAGGATGAATTGAAACAGAGAATTAACTTAATGATGTTGAAAATCTTAAAATTGTTATATTATTTGACCCTTCATCAACCATTTTTTTTCCTCATTGATCAACTGATAACCTTTTGATCAGATAAGAAACCGGTTAGACAAATTGTAGCCAAAATATTCAGAGATTGGCTTGTGCATATAAATTCGTGTCGTCAGCCATGACAGAGGGACAGTATAAACCAACATCCTGGTCAAAAGGGAAATCATGATCCATTTGTCTTTTTTTTTTTTTGGTAATAATCCATTTGTCTTCACCACCCTGAGTGAAGAATGGATTTTTTTTTTTTTTTTTAAAAAAACTCCTGAGTTTTATCTTTCCATGTCCCTTCTGCTAGCTATAAAGTTTTGACACCCGTACGTGAAGTGCTTTAATTTGATTTGTTTTCTTGTGTGGGTTGGTTTGGGCATCATTTCACCACCTTGCCTTACAGTTCCCTCACCTTATTTTGCTGGTTTTAACCCAGTGACGGTAAGCATTCTTTCATAAAAAAAAAAAAAAAAAGACAGTAACTATTCACCACCATGATTGAAGGTGGGCGCCCCCTTGTGAGTACCAAACCATCTGAAACAGGACCAAGCAGAAGATTGGACCTTTACTTGCCAAGCGGTCCTTATCCTTTGCCATATCTAGGCATAGACCTTGGTCAACCGAACTCATATCAGGAGGCAGTCACCGCTACAAAAGGATTCCCATAGCTCAGGTCTTCCAACAGTCACCACTGGGATAATTTTAGAACACTTTTTAGCTCTTCTTTGGACCCACTTATAAATAGGAGTTAAAAGACTGTTTCTAATGTTTAAAAGAGATCTTTTGCATGCCTTGTTCTAGCAGCTGGTTCTGCATAAGATAAAGATACCAAAACTACAATTGAAAGGAACAAGTTCTTCCTATAAAAAAAATGATTTCCTTAAGAAAGCAACATCCAAAGAGTCAGCATTATTAGATCTTTCAACACTGAAGGATAAGTCCCAATTTGCCAAAAAATTATCTTTGTAATCGATGGCTCTATTAGCCGACCAATGGACAACCTCTTTACCCTCTTCATATGTGAGTAGCCAGAGAATCTTTGGAAGTTGCCCATAAGTAGCCATATATCTGTAAATATGAATGCAACAAATTTAGTTCAAAAGAATTTGATGGTAGAATTGCTGACAAGCATATTCACTTACATTCTATGATATGTGATGTAATTGTTCATGTAATGTTCCGAATGCGCCTCTTATTATTTTAAGCATGACCTGCCTACAGTTTAGTGAGCTAAGCTAGAGACAAGGACACCATTATTTTAAGACATCGGGATCCTTTCTTTTTGACTCTTCCTTCAGACACAAAACAAGCATACAGTTGATCAATATAAACCGACATCATATCAATATAAACCATGTCAAATGGTTTCCCTTTCTATCTTTTAAAATTCTTTTTTCTAATTCCACTCCTAATTTTACTTCACATCCACCTTAACAAACACTTGAGCAATATAGTCTCCTTATATAGCAATTCAAAAGGATCATGTTAGGTTGGATTAACACAAGAAAAATGAGATGCAAGATCACTTGAGAGTGATTAGCTTGAAGAAATCAATCAATAGTCAATCAACTCGGCTAAGATTATCCAATGCTTATAATAATCTT
Organism: Cocos nucifera; assembly: GCA_006176705.1. Lineage (NCBI taxonomy): Eukaryota > Viridiplantae > Streptophyta > Magnoliopsida > Arecales > Arecaceae > Cocos > Cocos nucifera. Next base: position 2,114,221 of record QRFJ01000003.1, on the reverse strand, counting down.
TTTTAACCGAACATCCTTGTCAGCAATTCATGAATTCCCTAACACCATGTTGGACACCCTAAATGCTCTAATGCTTGACAATGTCTTCCCTACAACCACCTTCAATTCCAGTTTATCGGAGTACCGAAAGAAGCCCGATCAAATCGAACATCATTAAGAAATTAGTGCTTAATCTATCTTGAACTCGCAGATCTTCGATACATCATGGTCAACCAGAGGGAGAACCTGGGAAGTCTGTTCTAACAAAGAGAGCTGCATGTTATATACAAAGAAGTGAGCGGCACTCGAGCTACCACAAAATCTTTGAACACATTCTTTGGCATTTGAGTAGCAAATCAAGTTCAATTTGATTTCAGATCAAAGATAACTTAAAATTGAAAATGCAATTGCTACATCAGCTGCAGATACAGTTAGGTACTTATCTTGAGCAGAAAAACATAGAATGCACACCTAGAATCTCAAAGGAAATTAATCTTAAGGGAACTAGTTCCAGAGGAGATGAAGTGTTAATCAATAAAAACCATCATTCCAATCTATTTGACTCGAGGCAAATCAAAAAGTTCTCCATGCAATAGTTTGAGTCTATAAATTACAGACATATGATCTGGACTAGAATTGAAACAGGTTTACAGTACTAACCACTAAAAGCCAAAATACTAGAGAGCCAGATAGCATAGCCAAACAGAGGTTTCATGTTTTCTAGCCCCAAAACTCTGCTACTATTTTAAAAAAGTAAAAACAAAAGACAAAGAAAAACCTTATCCTTCCACTTTCTTCTTTTCTACCTCCTCCTCCTTTCTTCTTTCTTTCTCTTTTTCCCTCACCTTTCTTTTTTGGATTTTCTGTACATGGCCTATGACCCCATTACACCAAGTTTCCCTTGATGAACTTTAAACCATTTTCCTTTCCCAGATAAAAGGTTCTATGTTGCTCCTACTCCCAGGAAATCAATGAAGGGCAAGGTCATCTTTTCTCCATCATTCTCTCTTTCGGCATGTATGATGGCATTGTTCCTTGGGTTAGCCTCTGATTCGGTTGTTGAAGCCCTCCAAGTTGCTTCAGAATGGCCAGCCTGATGAACACCCATGGCCATCAACATGGGTGCACTGTTATAGAAGCAGCTAGCAGGAGTACCAAACTTCTCACCACACACATTTGTTGCAGCCACTGGCTTTTCATGTGAGCCTGCAAAAGCAAAGGCAATGTATAATGATAATAATCATACTTATAAAAAAAAAGCCTATCAGGGGAAATCAACAAAGAGGAGATTAAAATATCATCAATAAGAGCTAGGTGAACAAGGAGATTGGTGATATTGCAACTTTTAAAAGAAAAGAGCATGACCCACGAAAAAAAAATCTGAATAAAAACAAGCAGAAGATACAAGAATCAAGCATTCAACCACCAAACTAGGATTTAACACAGGCTTATGAAAATGGAAAATATTTAGATGCCAGAGAAAAAGAAGCAAAAGAAATCAGTATGGAATTGATTGAATAATTATTCCGAAAACAGAGATCTATTAAGTAAATTTTTTTTTTTAAATTTTTTGTTAAACGTTTCTTATGGAGGTTAGTTTTTTTTACCATATATTAGATTGAATTCTGGACGGGGTCACACTCAATCTTTTCTCAAAATAAATAAATAAATAAATAAAAATGAGAAGAAAATGAAATGGAAAAACCTAGAAATTCACATGCCCAACCACTTCTCCCCCTGTGTGTGGATGTAAATCAGCCAAGCCAGATCGAAAAGAAAACATTAGGTGAAGAACTAAACAACAGAGTTAAAAGTGACAATAAAAGCGATCAAAAAAAATTCAAGAACAAAAATAAGAACAAGAGCACAGTATAGCCAGATGATCAAACAGACTCTGACCATAGATAGATAGTTGCAGCATCAGAACAATATGGTATACACACGCATAAAGGCCTGAACATCTAAAACTATCCCACCTTAACACTTACAGCATCAACACAGCAGAAAAATATAGCTAGAAGTATCTCGGATAGGAAGCCTTACGAGCATCAGCCAGCAAAATATGGGCAGAGCACAGTATAGCATTAAACTAACTCCCCATAGAAAAGAAAAAAAGAGAATAGTATTAAGCCAAGCTAACTCCCACAGAAAAAGAAAAAAAAAAGAAAAAAAAGCAGAGAACGGTACTAAGCCCATGACAAAAGATGAAAGAGGAATATACCCATGAGGAACCGAAAGTGCTGCGGCAGCTCTGATGGACCAAATCTGCTAACAAAACCAGGAATAACCATGTTGTTGGAGGAGGTCAAGGACAAACCAGGAGAACTGGAGGCAGACTCATCTCTGTTGTTGGTGATGGTGGACTCCCCACTGTGTGCATTGTTGTTGCCACTGCCCACCTCCACCATCCTGGGGAGAATTGGAACACTTGGGTTGGGAAAGGTGGCAGAGGGCTTCATCCTCCTATACCCATTGCACATCTCCCTCCTTCTTCTTGCCATCATCACATGCCAATGGTTCTTCACAGAATTATCAGTCCTCCCAGGGAAAAACCTGGCAATGAGAGCCCATTTGTTTCCATAGAACTTATGGGCAACCAAAAGCCTCTCTTCTTCCTCCTCATTGAAGGCTGTCTTGTTGATCCTTGGGTCCAGTTGGTTGAACCATCTCAGCCTGCAACTCTTCCCTGTTCCATGAAAACAAAGCACCAAAGTCGATGAATCATCATAAAAAACACAACTTTTTTGGGTTCAAAACCATGGAATAGGATTGCCAACAAAATCCGATAAGAAGAACAAAGAAAAGTTGCGATCTTTTTGTTAGAATACCTGATCTCCCCTCGAGCTTCTCGGCGATGAGGTTCCAGTTATGGGGGCCATATTCGGCGACGAGCTCCCTGAGCCGGGCATCCTCCGATGGCCTCCAATGGCATCTCACAGAGATCTTTGCGTGCACACCCTCGTTGTCTCTCCTTCCACCGGAGTTCTCACCTTCTTCTCCTTCGTCTCCATCACTCTCATCCACAGGAGACCCCTGTCCCCCCTCAAAACCCTGAAAGCCCTCACCTTGCTTCTCTTCCGATGGAAAGCCCATATCACCAGGCCAGCACTCCCTCTCGACCGAATGGGAACTCGATGCGCCAAGAAATGGACCAGATGGCGGCGGCGGCGGTAGCAGCGGAGGGAAAAAGCCCATCTCCGCCGCGGATTTCGTATTCAGGGAGCCCATTTTTCGTCGAAATCGATCAAATGAACAGGAACAACGGGGGTTTGATTCTATTAAACAAAAACAGACGAAGATTCACGGAAGAAACCTTGGTGAGGCTCAAAACCTCATCAGGGACGCGGAAAGATGAGATTTGGATAAAAAAGGAGGCACCTTTGATCCGAGAAGCCTCAAACCAGTCGGTTTAGACGAACAAAGGAAGGATTTTCCAACGAGGGTTTGCTGTCGGAGATCAACTTTAAGGAAAACAGACCATTCGGAAGTGGAAGAAGGGAGGTGGGCAAAACAAAACGGCTCACCGGAAAACGAGAGCAGGGGACAAAAAGAAACAGCCACGGATGAAAGAGAACGTCATTCACTCTCGCTCTCACTTTGAGACTGATTGCCGTGGGTCTGTGGGCATCGGGGAATGCATGCCCGAGAGGTGAAACAAAGGAGCCGCTCGTGTGGGCGGGCGGACCTCTCTCTCTCTCTCTCTCTCTCTCTCTTTCCTCTCTCTCTCTCTCTCTCCACACGGCCTATTATATACTAGAGTTGTTGCGGCTGCCTCTCTCTCTCTCTCTCTCTGCCCGCTGTCCCTCTGGGCCTTGGCAAGGAAAAAAAATCACCAACTCCCTTTGTCCGTACGCACCCCGCAGCCACCTGGCTCTTGCCCTCCCAAGCAAACTAGGGCTTGGCACGTGCGATAAGCGCGGCTGATTCTTCATTGGAAATCATCGATGGATGTAGGTATCCTTTTATTTTGTAATATTTAAAATTTCCTTTATATAAATTAGAAACTATATTTTTATTATCAAAATATGATTTTATAAAAATATAATGGGAAGCGTGTAGGCATTTTTCCTGGACAAAGCTACAAAAGAAAAAGATGCCAAGGATGACCAGACTGGAAAGGGTTTAGGGTTTTGTTTACATAATGTTTATTAATTTTTTAATTTTAATTTAATTTTAAATATTTAATTTTGAAATGACTTTTTAATCTAGCAGATAATTAGAGCTGATGCAGTTATAAGGCTTCACATAAGATTTATTATTATCTATTTTCTTATAATATAAATTATTATGCTGTCATTTATGATCTTGTATTATTATTTATATCGCAATATTGTTATTTATCAAAATACTCTCAACATATATTCTTTATGCAATAAATTATTATTCGTATTAAAATATTGTTAAAGAATCTTTCTTCTTATACGATAAAAAAACATCATCATCTATTCATCTTTTAATTGAGAAAAAAAAAAAAAATAGAAAGCACCTACTAAAAATGAAAGTATACTCATTCGACAAAAACCCTGGATATAAATGCTTTCTAATCACTGAAATATATGCTTCTATCTCGTGCATCCTATGTGTCAAGTCTTGGATCGGTATAACAACAAGGATAACATTAGTAAATCTCTAGCAAAATATTTAATAAGAATACCTAAAATTGCTATATGTAATCAACTTAAGATTGATGATTGCACTTATAATTGTATCCGAGTAAGCAAAAATAGAGGAAGAAGAATAATGCTTGCTTCACACACGGACAAAACATCTTTAAGGAAGCATAATTCTTTATTATTTTAATATACTAGCAAGTATAATACAAGTGTCGCTCAACATATGATTAAATTTTAATCACACGGCACCCTAAATTGAAAGTGAAGCCGACATTTACAAAATTAAATATGTTTCAAAAAAAATGATGCAATATAAATTTTTTATAAATAAATAATTGGAATATGTTAGAAGTTTGACATTGCAAAATAATAAATTGATACATCTAAAAGTAAAATAAAAATGCAATAGGGACTATTGACTGGTTTCTTCCTATTAGATTTTATGCTATTTCGTTGCTATTGACACTATGATCAATCAGGATTTTTTGTAGAGAATATCTTATGATCAATTAGGATTTTTGTAGAGAATATCCTATGATCAATTAGGGTTTTTGTAGAGAGTATCCTATGTTATCACATAGTTTTAAGAATCTCCTTAATACAATTAGATTTACAAAATATTAAAAAAACCCAAATGATTCAAATAAATACCCTTTTCATTAGCTTTATCACTAAGTCAAATAAAATTTGCTTTGAGCAATAGTTAAACTTACTATTGGTGCAAAAAAGACAAACTAAACCCTACTCTGTCATGCATGGAACTTATTTATTATTTTACTTGTGTAATCATAATCTCTTTATAACATTATATGAAAATATAAGGTTTATATAAAATTTCTTCAAACAAAAATTAAGTTATATATAAGGGCAAATTAAGATGATCCATTGGACCTATTGTGAACTAATTTTGCTATTTTGAGCAAGCTTAGACGGATTTAGGAATTAGATCTACCACAACCAAAACTCCATAGTGAATCAACATTTTAGAAGGTCATAACTCCTAATTCGGAACAAAATTGTATTTAACTTGATGAGAATAAAAAGATTTTAATCCTTATTTTTGAAAGTTCTTTTATTTGTTATCTTATTCTTAAATATTTTCATGGAGTGGATTGAAGAGAATTCTATCTTCTCTCCAATTGAATTAGCAAACCATCATCAGCACTTAGAATAAGTTTAAGCATGGCCCAAACTCAAATCCTCTAACTTAGAGATGGAGCTAATAGAAAATCATTTTATTTGAATCATCAAGGATTTTTCTATTTTATTTTTTAAATATAAAAAAATAAAGGATATTTTTTAAACAAATATGTATTGCTATAGAGTGATATAAGCAAAAAAAAACCAAAAAATTTTGTAGCCTTACATATATTTTTTTTCTAAGTAAATTAAAGAGTCCATAGGATGTGACATCTTCAATATTTTGATATAGGAAGTTAAGTTTTCTCTTGAGATTGTATACCACTACATTTGAAAATTACATTTAAGGCATAATTACCTATATATATATATGCATGCATGTATGGATGTGTATGTGTGCGCACTTACGGGCACATATGCATGTATGTCTATTTATCTATATATCCATTTATCTAAAAGAAGCCTTCTGACTCCTCTTTATTCTCAAGTAGAACAAGACTTAACCTGAATGCTCCGACACAATTGCGCCAGACCCGCTTATAGAGTATCAAGGAAGATAGGAGCCGACATAGATGTAATGCATAAATTAAGACAATTTTTGCTGACCTTATAGACCCGGAAATAAATTGAGTCAACACTAGGTTATGTTAGACTAATTTGTTCTTACTTATCTAAGTATATGAAAACTGAAAAAAAGATTACTTTTTAACCTAATAGAACTTCCTTCCCTCTCTTTCATGGTCTTCAAGAATGGAACCATGCTACGGACCTTCACCAAACGTTACTTGCGCCTATATATTAATTATTATAATTTGGAATATTTGCTACCTTAGAACGGTGGATGAATGGGCCTATCATTTAGAACATGGAAATAGCGAGCAGAACAAGGAGGAACGGTACCATCAACGTGGACCGGTGTGTCATGAGTTCGGATTAGAGATCACCCATAAGACAACTAATTTCAATCTTATCACAGTCTTCCGAATGGGAACCGGACATATATTGATATCGGAACCTAAAAGAACCAATCCAACCAAGGCAAGACTTGGTAGGTTTGGATCCTTTCTTAAATTACTTAGATATAAAAAAATATATTATATAAAGACTATTAAAAATTTAATGAACAATAGAAGAAAATTTATATGTTCAACATTAATGTTTAGTCTACTATAAAAGCAAAATACAAGAGCAGACTGTGTTTGTCTATCGCATGGTATTAGAAATACTTACAAACAAACAAGCATATGGCTGATAAGAAAGAATCAAGAGGAATCTAGATAATATATATATATATATATATATATTCATTTTAAATCAAGTTTCCTATTGAGTTTGATTGGCCTATATTATAGGCCAAACAAAAAGAGACTACCTATTTTAATTGTTTGATCTTCCTATGGGATTTGAAGTTGCTCAAGGAGCAGCCTGCTAAAAAAAGATGATAGAAATTAGGTTGCTCCATGCAAAAGCAAAAGATACTTGAAAGATTTATTTATTTATTATTTATCTTTTTGGTATAATAACTTCATCAATAATTAGCTAAATAACAAGTGCAGCCCTCTTGCTAGTACCCCTAAATGCTAACCAGTGGAGAAAATGAGTAGAATCTAAGTCACCAAAAATGTTGAAAGCATGGTAAGCTGACATCTTTGAGAATTATTTAGAAAATTCTAAATAATAAAGAACTTTAGCAATATGAAGAATTTAGCATATATTTCATGCTTAAATGATTTCATTTAAACTATACTTTAAATTATAAATATTAAAGCTCAATTATATTGCACTCAAAGAGGAAAAGCAAGATTTTACTTTCCTTTTTTTTTTTTAACCACCTCAGATTGTGGTGTTAAGTAACATCTTGGATGCTTACATATTATTCACACTGCTATTATTATAATACATATATTGTTGAGACAGCCATAGAAAATAATAAAACAATAGAACAATAAGAGCACAAAATATCTATATAGTTTGATGTATTGATCCATATGATTAAGTATTGTGTGCACAAAATATCTATACACACACACACACATATATATATATAGAAAGAGAGGAGGAGGGGGGGATTAGACCAGCTGGTTATTATTAGGTCATGTCTGGGTTTAAACCCAACAAAAATCAAACCTTACTTGCTGTGAACTTGAGAAGTTTAAAATATATTCAACTCAATTTTTTAGAAAATCTTCATGAAGCCTTGCTCCGAAAAATAAAGAAGAAAAAGAAGAAGGCTGGATTGAAGAGGTTCACGTTGAGTTTAATCCAATTGCAATTTGTAAATAAAGCCTCCTCGGAGCACCGGATCAAAACCCTGCTTGCCCTACCATATTAGCTTACGTGGCCTAACTACAGACTCGCGCCAAAACCCAACCAAAGCTAAAAGGCTGGTCCCCGGCTTTGGCGGGAATGGTGTCGGCACCTCTCATACCGTCTACCCTGCTCACAAAACGCGGATTCTGGGAGGCAGGTAACGAGCAAGACATCCAAAAAAAAAAAAAAAAAAATCTGCCGTAGGATTATCCATCCGCGTAGGTTTAGTTGGGCTTGTCTCTTTTTAACTCCCCCAGAGGGAAAAGACATGGGAGGCAGCCTTTGTTGACATGAAACAGAGCACTGTCTCTCTCTTCTCTCTCTCTCCACCCCCACCATCTTCGCCACCAAAATTGAAAAAAATCAGGCCAGAGCTCAACTTTATATGGCCAAGCTTTTAGAGGCATCTGAGGAAAGAGGAGACCCCTGTTACAGGGGAACAACTCATATCATGTACTATTTTTATCCTCCTCAAGCACAAACAGGTTCACGTGGTGGGCGGCTGATCAAGCTCTAAGCATCTTGGATAGGCCCGGACCAAAGATTCTAGACCTGAAAGGCCGAGCTGTATCTCAAAAATATATTTATTTTATTAAGCTGGTGTGACTTCAACTGATGATTAAAGCCTAGTTCAGGCTCAACATGGCCAGAATTTTTTTTAATTATTCATATGTAATATTTTCTAAAAATGTTTTAAAGTACTTATTAGTATTTTTAAATAAATATAAGATGGTCATGAAGTTTTGAGGTTTGCCCGAAGCTCGAAGTCCGAGTAAGGATTAGGATTGAGCTTGGAAGGTAGGCTCAAAAGTCAGACCATGCCAAGCTTGTGCTTGAGTAAATTATGTTGATTTTTGAGAAAATCATAGCTTGAGCTCAAACCAACCTGATCCATCAGCACATCTGCTCGAATAAGATTAAAGAGTCCTTAGGTGTCAAATGATATGAGTAGCTCAAGCTCAGCTTAGGCTCTACTCAAGAAAAGGGCGAATCAAGCTTGGTTTGAAGTTAACCCAATCAAGTTTGAAGTGGTAAAATTTGACCTAGCTAGCTCCATTCAATAAGACTTGAATATATTTAAATTATATAAATTATATATTATATATATATAAAAAAATTATTGAATCGAATTTTAATTATTGTAGTCTTTTATTTTATGGATAAAAAAAATTTATTTAGACTTCATCAAAAATTGAACCAAAACTTGAAATCGAGAATTAAGCTTCTACTTTACAAGCTTGAATCAAGATCTATTTAATCTCAAATTGGTTTCAGCTTGATTTAGGATTATCAAGTTGATCGAATAGATCAGATACAATTGGTTGATTAAAAATGAAATTGAAACTGAAATAGAAATAACGATGAACAAACCAAGCTTGATCGGATGTAATCTTGATCAAGCTCAACTTGATTATACCCCTGGGCCCGCCACATATGTCAAATTTTTTGAGCTATCACCTTTCTCCTTTTTTCTTTTAGCTAGAAAGACTTATAATTGTTATTTTGTACCACAGGCGCTTATATATGTGTTAGATAATTTAAACTTTTATGTCTGGATCGTGCTCCTATATTCATATAAAATCAAATAAAAGCATACTTTGCACATCGTCTTATCAACGCGATGATCATGTAGCCTGAAGAGCGTCGGATCTATCTCCCACAGGCAGTTGATCTTCTCTCTTCTCACCCTCCATCTTTATGCAGATGATTGATGAAAATCGTCATGCCCTATTGAGAGTTGGAGAAAAGGAACCTCTATTTATTCTTGCACTTGTCTTATCCCATCAGAAGACTTAATCCTGATTAGAGTAAAAATTTCAGTCTAAGTCTTATCAGAAATAGAATTCTTTAATTAATTGGGCTCACCGCAATTGATTCAGGACTTGACCCAATGAGTTAAACTTAACTAAGTGATAATTAGGCCACATTAAGAAGTTAAATCCAACATGCTCCCACTTGGCCTATATTATCACTCAAAATTAACTCTTTGATTTTGCCAAAATATTTTAATTATCTATTTTTTTAAATAATAATCCTGAATCAGAATTTTAAAATTGACCCGACGAGTGATGAGTGCGCACTCATTAAAAAAAAATTGCCCAATTATCTATTCCTTGAAAGGTCCTTTATACTTTGATTAAGTAAAAATCATTGATGCAAATATAGCAGTTATACATCTCAATTGACATACTTCCTTTTATGTATCATGACATTAATATTTCTCATTTAACTGAAGGGAAATCCTGATTTTTCGGTCCAGGTTCGTTCAGATCTGATTAGATCAAGAGATATATTTCAAAAATTTTCTCTTGATCTTAATCAGATCTTGATAAATTTCAGATCTGATTCTTATTATTTTAATAAATAAAATAAAATAAGATAAATTAAATTAAATTTAATTTACCAGATTTGGGTAATCCTATTACCCTGTAGATGATCCTGATTGCAGCGGAAGGTTCTGGATCTCAGCCACGCAAGCGCCTGGCCTCTACCGGTATCCACTCGGGTTGGATCTGGAGAACCTCTTCTTCTTTATCACACCTCCAAAAATCAGATCTGGATCTGATCTAGAGGATCTTCAAAACTCTTTTGAAGATCTGCAGTCGTCCTTTTGCAGCAACGCAGCCTTCTTGCTTTTGATCGCCTTTTCTTGATCTGAATCGCACCAAACTAAGTCCAAAACACTTTTGGACGTGGAGAGCAAGGGGAGAAGAGAGTATGGCATGGAGAAGGAGGGGAGAGGCAGCCTTGGACGTGGGAAATCTCTATTGAATTCACTTAGGATTAGGGTTGGGCGCAGGGTCTTATTTATAGACTAAGCGTGATCCAACTCCTCTTCCTTTCAACCAATCACAACCCTTTGTGAAATCAGATCTAAATCTGATTGGTTGAAAAAGAGACCCCTGGATTCCTCCTTAGAGGGCGCCTAAGACCAGTCAAACTGGATTCTTAGTAGAACTCTGATTGGAATCCTAAAGGGAGGTGGAGTCCTTGTCCAACAAGGACTCCTAGGCGCCTCCTACTTGGGCTCACGCCACCCTTGGCGTGGGCCCTTCTCCTTGCCAGGTTCTGGCAGGGGGACAAGCCCCCACCAGCTCTCCAATAGGTGCATGACATGTGGTCAAAAGTCAAAGGGTCAATGGTCAACGTTTGACCAGTCAAAGGTAGACTTTTGACCAAAGTCAAAGAACAAGAAATGGCAGGTGACCAAAAATGGCAGGTAATGTCTTACAAATAAGACAACCTATTCTGACTTGGACAACCTCCAGTCAGACCATATGAAGGCCTCTGATTGAGCACAAACTCCTTTGGCTCAGTCAGGACAACTTATTTATGATAGTAAAAGAAGAACGTTAGGTTCAATCGAGTGCTAGCACGATTTTCTTGAACCTAATTGAATCTCATTCAGATCAATTGAACTAGATCAGTTCAATTGATGATCACCAGATTCAAACCCTTGTTTGTGTGACCCAGTTAGGTTCAGTTCTGTATGGTAATGGGATATGTCATGATCTCTATCATAGACATCATCGAAACTCCTTTCGATGGATCAGAACTCTTCTGATTCGAACAGCTAGAATGATCGATCATCTAAATCATTCTAATTGCTCCCAAAATCCACCAGTGACACCTAGCAGTATATGGTGGCAACCCATCAGAGCTGAATGCGAATCCTCTTGGTGCAGCTACCTGTGTGATTAAGTTCTTCTATCTTGAGCCCCGATCAGATTAGGGTTAAGGTGAACTCGTCAAACCCTAGTCTCTGTCATATGATGTAATCATTCGATTCGAGTCCAATGTGAAAATCTAAATAGAAACTCTTTCTATTATTTCACTCTACCATGGCCATGGATTTCTGGACTTGATTCTCATGATCATCATAGGGCTGCTCCTCTACCACCGAGGTAGATAGATCCCATCTTGATGCAATCCAGTTCCTACAATGAACATGCTATAGCCAACATACACCTCAGGGTTCCATATGGCTAGGAGACCGAGTAATGGTGTAGTCAAACTATAACACCCTCAAGGTGAACTGCCGATGCATCTCAGGTCAAAGAACCAGACACACTACTGCAGCATCGAGTCAGTCATTGACGAGAAGGTAGACTTCCTAATGACTACTCGAGGTGGTCACGCTCAGTGCCCTCGTTCTCTAATGAGTACCTGTACTCTCGCTTCGGTGTCTCCACACCATAGACTCAAGACTCATCTACTAAAGAGAAGCGATCGTACACTAACCTTCCGGATCAATCACCATCCTCGTGATGATCCTATGGTCGGGAGCTGTTTATGAGTTAATAATGATTATTCATGTCTTAAATTTTCAACTCTTGAAAATATGAATTATCATTACCATTAACTCAAAGGATGTATCACAGACACTAAATACACATGTGTGATAGAAAATAACCCATTTCATTAATTATAGTCAAAATTACAATTTTGCCCCTAGAAGTGTATTACAAGTGTCAGCCAATTCTGGCTTCTAGGGCACATATATCTAACAATCTCCCACTTGTCCTAAAGCCAATTGGCTACAAGTCTAAGTCCCATCTTCTCAAGGTGGGCTTCGATCTTCTGCTGGCCCAACGGCTTTGTAAGTGGGTCTGCCACATTATCTGTGGAGTTGACTCTCTTGACCTCAACGTAACCTTTCTCAAGGTAATCGCGGATGAGATGGTATCGCCGCTCAATGTGCTTGGACTTCTGGTGAGACCTCGGCTCCTTAGCAAGGGCTATGGCGCCATTGTTGTCGCAGTAAAGAGGAATGGCATCTGATGGCATTACTCCAATTTCTGCAGCAAACTTCTTGTACCAGAACGCTTTCTTTGCAGCCTCTGATGCAGCTATATATTCTGCTTCCATGGTGGAATCTGCTATCACAGTTTGCTTGGAACTCTTCCAGCTGACAGCTCCACCATTGCACACAAACAGACTTCCAGATGTCGACTTTCGATCATCTATATCGGACATGAAGTCCGAGTCTGTGTATCCCTGAACTTGGAGTTCTCCATTACCAAAGACCAACATCATATCCTTAGTTCTTCTCAAGTACTTAAGGATACATTTCACAGAAGTCCAGTGTTCTTCACCTGGATTTGACTGATATCTGCTTGTGACACTCACAGCATGGGCTATATCAGGTCGTGTACATAGCATGGCATACATGAGGCTCCCTATTGCAGAAGCATAAGGGATCTTGCTCATGCGTTCTATTTCCTCAGGTGTGCTGGGGCACATCTTCTTGGAAAGATGAATACCATGTCTGAAGGGTATTAATCCCCTCTTAGAGTTTTCCATACTAAACCTCTTTAGTACTTCCTCTATGTACATCTTCTGTGAAAGTCCTAGCATCCTATTCGGTCTATCCCTATAGACCTTAATTCCTAGAATAAAGGATGCTTCACCTAGGTCTTTCATGGAGAATTTCTTAGACAACCACATCTTGACTGATGTCAACATGGGAATATCATTCCCAATAAGGAGGATGTCATCCACGTACAATACGAGGAAGACAACAGCGCTCCCACTGACCCTTTTGAAAACACATGGTTCCTCTTCATTTTTGATGAAACCAAACTTTTTGATCACATCATTGAAACGAGTGTTCCAGCTCCGAGATGCTTGCTTAAGTCCATATATGGACCTTTGCAGCTTGCAAACCTTGTGATCAGTATCACTGGATGTGAAACCTAGCGGCTGTTCCATATAGATATCTTCCTCAAGATATCCATTTAGGAATGCCGTTTTCACGTCCATTTGCCATATTTCATAATCGAAATAGGCTGCAACAGCAAGCAATGTGCGGATGGATTTTAGCATAGCTACCGGGGAAAAGGTATCCTGATAGTCAATGCCTTCACGTTGACTATAACCTTTTGCCACCAGTCTAGCCTTGAATGTCTCCACATTCCCATCTGCACCAATCTTTCTCTTGAAGATCCATTTACACCCAATAGGTACTATACCTTCTGGTGGATCTACCAAGGTCCAGACTTGGTTTGAGTGCATCGAGTCGAATCTTCTGACTTCATTGCCTCAAGCCATTTCTCGGAGTCGATATCTGATATCGCCTCGTTGTAGGTTTTGGGATCATCACCATGAGCACCATTACCTATGAGGAACATTTCCTCTACATCCTCTGAAATAATACCTAAGTATCTTTCAGGGGGACGGGAAACTCTTTCCGATCTACGAGGTGGAGGAGGTAGTGTTCTTATTGGCTCAACCTGATTTGGTTCCACTTGGTCCTTAGCTCATTCTGCTTGTGAGACTTTCTCATCAAGCTTAATCTGCTTTCCAATGCCACTATCTTGAATAAACTATTTTTCAAGAAATATGGCATGTCGACTCACAATCACATTGTGGTCTTCTGGAATGTAGAAATAGTATCCTAATGACTCTTTAGGATATCCTATGAATCGAGCTCTAAAGGACCTAAACTCTAACTTGTCCGCTTGTTGTCTTTTGACATGAAGCCGGACAACCCCAAATTCTGAGATGACTCAGACTTGGTTTCTTACCGTGCCATATCTCATACGGTGTGGTAGGAACGGTTTTAGAGGAAACCCTATTCAGTAAATAGATTGAAGTTAATAATGAATGTCCCCAAAGAAAATCTGGGAGGTCTGTGAAGCTCATCATGGATCGAACCATATCCAATAGAGTCCGATTTCTCCGTTCTGAAACCCCATTGAGTTGAGGTGTTCCTGGTGGAGTCCATTGAGAGACTATGCCATTTTCCTTAAGATAGTCTAGGAATTTCCGGCTAAGGTATTCACCTCCTCGATCTGATCGAAGAACCTTAATGGGTTTTCCAGTTTGTTTTTCTACTTCATGTCTGAATTCTTTGAACTTTTCAAAAGGCTTCAGACTTATGTCTCATAAGATACACATACCCATACCTAGACAGATCATCGGTAAAGGTAATGAAGTAGACAAAATTGCCTCTAGCCGGCACATCGAATGGGCCGCACACATCAGTATGTACTAGGGCAAGGAGATCTGTGGCCCTCTCCCCATGTCCAACAAAAGGGAGTTTAGTCATTTTGCCTTGAAGACAAGATTCACAAGTTGGATATGACTCAAAAGTCAATGGACTCAATAGCCCATTTTTCTCCAATTTGTTAATCCTATCTTCTGCTATATGACCTAATCTCAGGTGCCATAGATATCTGTCGTTTGGACTATCCCTAGGTCGTTTGGCATTCACGTTTTGCTCGATAGTTAAAACAGGTACATCAATATGCAACTGATAAAGACCATTAACAAGGAAACCATTTGCAATTTTATTTCTTTCATAAAGAATGTTACAATGGTCCTTAAAGAAGGTGATCACATAACCTTCTTGTGCTAAGCATGAAACAGAAATCAAATTCCTGCTAGCTGCAGGCACATAATAACAGTCTTTTAAAACTAAGTCTAAACCAGATGGTAATCGCAAGAGGGTATGTTCCCACGGCTACTGCAGCAACTCTTGCTCCATTACCGATGCGTAGGATCATGTCTCCATCCCTCAGCCTCCTGCTATCCTCAAGACCCTGCATAGAAGTGCACAGATGAGCACTAGAACCAGAGTCAAGCACCCAACTGGATGCAGAAGAAACCGTAAGGTTAGACTCAATAACGAGCATACCTCCAGAAGGACCTTCCTTCTTGTTCTTCAGGGTGGCCAGGTAAGTAGGGCAGTTCCGCTTCCAATGGCCGTCGCTGTTGCAATGGAAACACTTTCCTTTGCCATCGGCCTTCTTTCTTCGGTTCTGCCTTCTTCTTCTTTGATCCTTCCACCTTTTGCTTTTTCACAGACTTCTTTTTCTTTCCATAAGACTTTCTTTTGGAAGAAGTCCGTTCCATAGCAAGAACTGAGCCTTTAGAACCTTTCATAGAAAGCTCAGCGGTAACCAGCATATTCATTAACTTCGGCCAAGGAATTCTTGAAGTTTATGCATGTGGTAATTCATGATGAATTGCCCATATGCATCAGTCAAGGATTGCAGAATAATATCGTTCTGCAAGTCCAAGTCCAACTTCACACCGAGCTTCTCAAGCTCTGCCATGTCCTTGATCATTGTCAGACAGTGATCTTGGACTGACTGCCCATCACGCATCTTAGCCTTAAAAAGTCATTTCGTGACTTGATATTTGGCTGCGCGACTCTGTTCACCAAACATCTCCTGCAGGTGAGCCAACATTTGGCGAGCAGTCCCGATATCTTCATGTTGGCGCTGGAGCTCATCAGACATCGAGCCCAACATGTAGTATCTGGCCTTATTGTCTTCGTCAATCCATTTTTCCAGAGACGCTCTCTGTTCAGTGGATGGACGAGCTGGTAAGGTGGGAGGGTCCTGGTCCAAAACATGTGTTAACTTCTCTGAACCCAAAACAATTTTGTAGTTCCTGAGCCAATCTTTATAATTGGGTCCAGTCAGTCTATGTGTGTCTAGGATACGTGCCAATGGGTTGGACGCAGATATTTTTCTGTAGAGAGTCAAAGATTCTAGTTAGATACTGTAATTTTGACTTGACCAATTTGTTTAGGAATTTTATTTTTAAACAAATTAGCTCCCACTATTTTCTCGGATCCCTACACTCCCTCTGTAGAGATGCGAAAATCTCCACGATTGATGATTTCTAGTGGGTGGTGCGGTCTCACCAACTGACTCATCACCTCACCTAACAGTTATTGGTGATGGGTTAGCCAATGAGTGAACAACTCTTGTTCAATGATTCTCTAATCATGGTGCACCCAAACTTGGTCTCTAATTCATGAATCTCACCGTATCCGGAATATTGATCCACTCCTTAGTTAAGTCAGACCCACCATTTGCATAGACTGGGTTCCTAATTGAGTCTCTCACCGTATCCGGAATATTGAGCCCAACTCATCCTCCAGCCCATAGCATCCAATGCCTAATAGACATGGTTGCGTCTTCCCGGTGCAACTGAGCCACTGTATCCAGCCGAGAACAATCAACCCCGGGAAGGGCCCGCACATCTACAATGGTGGAAGACCTCAGACTTAATCTTTTCTTAGGGAGAATTGATTCAGGTCTCATTAAACTAGACTTGGCTTAGTCATAACAATTATGACTAACCTAGTGGCATGGGTTAGCTCGGATTATTGACCACCTCAGATCAGAACTGTGTCAACAGATATGGCCAGGTAAGTGAGACCGGTGGAAGGAATATGCCATTAACTCGCACAAGAACGCATTCAGGTCGAGTAGCTTCCAATTAAAAACCAGTCGGTCGTCTGTGCCAAACTTACCTTAGACACCAAATTATTGAGTCAGAACCAATTGGGTTAGCCTACAATCCAGACTCTAACCTCTGAGCCTAATTAGGTCTTGCTTGATCGTGACTCGATCTTGACCCAGACTTAATCCTATTAGGCTGGTCAATTTAAGCATTGTTGATCCCATCTAACCAACTCTTGATTCGGTTTGATCAACCGCTTAGACCTAATTGAGCTACCCAAGCCCGAACCCAGTATTATGAATATGTCTTAGATCTGAAATTCTCAATTTTAGACCTAATTGAATATTCCATAAACTTAATTCTTAATTAAGTTGGGTTCATAAATAAAATATGCACAATAAATCCTAGGGTTTCAGGATCTAGGGTTTTGCAGAAAGTAAGTTTTGGGTTTCTGATTAAGGACGAACACGCAGCACCCCTACACGTCATAAGAACACCCCATCGAATGGGAAGAGAGGGCCTTTAAACCCTTCTTCGTTCTTATGACCGGACGGCCAAGAGGAACGCCTTAATCAGGAACATTCAATACTACAAAACAGTTATAGATCTATATCATATATCTCATATACAAATTTAGATCTAATCATGGCATATTTTGCATACATCTCATGTATCAATCATGCATGTTTTCAGATCTAAATTATCTCATAATAATCTAAAAAATTAGATTTAAATTGATCTAATCAAAATAAATTCTAATCTAGACAATTATGTAGAACTATTCTACAACTAGTCTAGACATGCATCTAATCATATCTCATATGATATTTAAAATTAAATAATTTTTATTTGCTATTTATTTAGATGTTATTATAATACTTATAATATCAGAAAATATAGTAAATAAGAAGATCTAAAATATGATTTAATCAGATTAAATCAAAGACATGCAAGACTATTCTATAGAACTATTCTATTCTAGAACTAGTCATGCATATCTTCATGTTCTTAGATCCAAATCATTTAATTTTAATTTTTTCTGATTTCAGATCTGATCACATCTCATGTGACATCTGAAATCACATTATTTTTAATTAAAATAAAATTAAAATCAGATCTAAACAATTTTAGAACCATGGCTCTGATACCAGTTGAAGGGAAATCCTGATTTTCCGGTCCAGGTTCGTTCAGATCTGATTAGATCAAGAGATATATTTCAAAAATTTTCTCTTGATCTTAATCAGATCTTGATAAATTTCAGATCTGATTCTTATTATTTTAATAAATAAAATAAAATAAGATAAATTAAATCAAATTTAATTTACCTGATTTGGGTAATCCTATTACCCTGTAGATGATCCTGATTGCAGCGGAAGGTTCTGGATCTCAGCCACGCAAGCGCCTGGCCTCTACCGGTATCCACTCGGGTTGGATCTGGAGATCCTCTTCTTCTCTATCACACCTCCAAAAATCAGATCTGGATCTGATCTGGAGGATCTTCAAAACTCTTTTGAAGATCTGCAGTCGTCCTTTTGCAGCAGCGCAGCCTTCTTGCTTTTGATCGCCTTTCCTTGATCTGAATCGCACCAAACTAAGTTCCAAAACTACTTTTGGACGTGGAGAGCAAGGGGAGAAGAGAGTATGGCGTGGAGAAGGAGGGGAGAGGCAGCCTTGGGGCGTGGGAAATCTCTATTGAATTCACTTAGGATTAGGGTTGGGCGCAGGGTCTTATTTATAGACTAAGCTGTGATCCAACTCCTCTTCTTCTCAACCAATCACAACCCTTTGTGAAATCAGATCTAAATCTGATTGGTTGAAATAGAGTCCCCTGGATTCCTCCTTAGAGGGCGCCTAAGACCAGTCAAACTTGGATTCTTAGTAGAACTCTGAATTGGAATCCAAAAGGGAGGTGGAGTCCTTGTCCAACAAGGACTCCTAGGCGCCTCCACTTGGGCTCACGCCACCCTTGGCATGGGCCCTTCCTCCTTGCCAGGTTCTGGCAGGGGGACAAGCCCCCACCAGCTCTCCAATAGGTGCATGACATGTGGTCAAAAGTCAAAGGGTCAATGGTCAACGTTTGACCAGTCAAAGGTAGACTTTTGACCAAAGTCAAAGAACAAGAAATGGCAGGTGACCAAAAATGGCAGGTAATGTCTTACAAATAAGACAACCTATTCTGACTTGGACAACCTCCAGTCAGACCATATGAAGGCCTCTGATTGAGCACAAACTCCTTTGGCTCAGTCAGGATAACTTATTTATGATAGTAAAAGAAGAACGTTAGGTTCAATCGAGTGCTAGCACGATTTTCTTGAACCTAATTGAATCTCATTCAGATCAATTGAACTAGATCAGTTCAATTGATGATCACCAGATTCAAACCCTTGTTTGTGTGACCCAGTTAGGTTCAGTTCTGTATGGTAATGGGATATGTCATGATCTCTATCATAGACATCATCGAAACTCCTTTCGATGGATCAGAACTCTTCTGATTCGAACAGCTAGAATGATCGATCATCTAAATCATTCTAATTGCTCCCAAAATCCACCAGTGACACCTAGCAGTATATGGTGGCAACCCATCAGAGCTGAATGCGAACCTCTTGGTGCAGCTACCTGTGTGATTAAGTTCTTCTATCTTGAGCCCCGATCAGATTAGGGTTAAGGTGAACTCGTCAAACCCTAGTCTCTGTCATATGATGTAATCATTCGATTCGAGTCCAATGTGAAAATCTAAATAGAAACTCTTTCTATTATTTCACTCTACCATGGCCATGGATTTCTGGACTTGATTCTCATGATCATCATAGGGCTACTCCTCTACCACCGAGGTAGATAGATCCCATCTTGATGCAATCCAGTTCCTACAATGAACATGCTATAGCCAACATACACCTCAGGGTTCCATATGGCTAGGAGACCGAGTAATGGTGTAGTCAAACTATAACACCCTCAAGGTGAACTGCCGATGCATCTCAGGTCAAAGAACCAGACACACTACTGCAGCATCGAGTCAGTCATTGACGAGAAGGTAGACTTCCTAATGACTACTCGAGGTGGTCACGCTCAGTGCCCTCGTTCTCTAACGAGTACCTATACTCTCGCTCCGGTGTCTCCACACCGTAGACTCAAGACTCATCTACTAAAGAGAAGCGATCGTACACCAACCTTCCGGATCAATCACCATCCTCGTGATGATCCTATGGTCGGGAGCTGTTTATGAGTTAATAATGATTATTCATGTCTTAAATTTTCAACTCTTGAAAATATGAATTATCATTACCATTAACTCAAAGGATGTATCACAGACACTAAATACACATGTGTGATAGAAAATAACCCATTTCATTAATTATAGTCAAAATTATAATTTTGCCCCTAGAAGTGTATTA
This sequence comes from Cocos nucifera, assembly GCA_006176705.1. Classification (NCBI taxonomy): domain Eukaryota; kingdom Viridiplantae; phylum Streptophyta; class Magnoliopsida; order Arecales; family Arecaceae; genus Cocos; species Cocos nucifera. The sequence goes on along the minus strand of QRFJ01000003.1, from coordinate 2,093,586 downwards.
CAAGTGTCAGCCAATTCTGGCTTCTAGGGCACATATATCTAACATTAACCCAGTCTTATATGCTGGAATACATAGGCTATCAAAAACTATAATACCTATGATAATGATCCCACTGTTATGTCATATAAATGATACTTCTATTTGCTTTAATTTTGATAAAAATCAACCATAATGTATACGAACAATAATTAAACAGAAGTAATAGTGGTCATCAAGCCATTAAGAGATCTCAAAATAAATATCTATTATAAATTAAATATTTCAATGATAAATGTCCATAATTTTTATATGCTCTTTGAAAATTTTGGGCACTAAACCTTTTATCAAAGGGTCGGCTATCATACAAGCAGTACCAATATAATTAATAGACACCTGATAACTACTAATTTTTTTATTTACAGCAAGATACTTAACATCAATATGCTTATTTGCATTGGTCATCTTGCTACTGTTAGAGAAAGAAACTATAGCAGAATTATCACAATAAATTTTCAGCGGTTTGAAAATAGAATCCATAACTCCAAGTCCTGAGATGAATCTTCTTAACCATAGAGCATGTAAGGAGGCCTCATAGCAGCTTATATATTCAGCTTTTATAATAAAGCAAGTAATAATTTGCTATTTTGCGCTCCTTCATGAGATTGCTCCATCAGCTAACAGAAAGATGAAACCAAATATGAATTTTATACTATCGAGGCAACAAGCATAATCTGCATCTGAATAATCGATCATCTCCAACTGATCAGTTATCCTATAAATAAGCATGTAATTTTTAGTTTTCTGAAGATATTGCATCACCTTCTTGATAGCTTTTCAGTGGTCTATACCTGGATCACTATGATATCTTCCAAGCATTCTCAAAGCAAAACTGATATCAAGACGAGTACATACTTGAGCAAACATCAGACTACCCAATGCAGATACATAGGGTATATACTTTATCTGATTTCTCTCAATCTCATTCCTGGGATACTGAAATTTATTAAATTTATCATCTTTAACGATTGATACTTCACTTGATGAGTAACTTGACATTTCAAACCTTTCTAGGATCCTAGTAATATAATTCCTCTGAGATAAACTAAGTAATTAACTTCTTATTTCTATCACGATGGATTTCTACACCAAGAACATAAGAAGCATCTTTCATATCTTTCATGTCAAAATATTTAGAAAAAAAACTTTTAATTTCATACAAGAGACCTAAATCATTGTTGGCTAGTAAGATATCATCTACATATAGTATCAGAAATATAAACTTACTTTCGTTCACCTTTAGATATATATATTGATCAGCAATATTTTTTTTAAATCTGAAGGAAATAATAGTATGATTAAACTTTAAATACCATTGCCTGGAAGCTTGTTTAAGATCATATATAGATTTTTTTAATTTACATACTAGCTTTTTATTTTCTTACACTAAAACTTCTTTAGACTGTTCCATATACACCTCTTTCTTTAAATCCTCATTCAAGAATGTGGTCTTGACATCAATTTGATGTAGCTCTAAATCAAAATAAGCTACTAATGCCATAATGATTCTGAATGAATCTTTTTCAAAAATAGAAAAAAATATTTCATGATAATCAATGCCTTCCTTTTGAATGAATTTTTTTGCTACAAGTCTAGCTTTATATCTCTCGATATTATCTTTGAAATCTCATTTGGTCTTAAAAATTCATTTACAACCTACAAGCTTAAATCCTTCAGATAATTCGATAAGTTTTTAGATTTGATTCTTATTCATGGATTCCATCTCATCTTTCATGGTATCTAACTAAAATTCAGAGTCATTACTTTTCATGGCATCCTTAAATAAAATTGGATCATTCTTTATTTCAATATCATAATCACATTCTTGTAAGTATATAATATAATCATCTAAAATAGCCGATCTACTAATTCTAATAGATCTCCATAATATTTCAGGTTCAGTATCATTATTATGATTATTTTTAATTGGATTAGGTTCATTGATAGTCTGTTCAGGAAGTGGGGTATCAATCACCTGTTGATATTCCATAATTTCAAATTGAGCAGGCTCAAGTAGAATATCTCTAGGTGTTATTATAATAGAAAGATATTCTCTTATTTTTTATAATATCGTATTACACAGTGTACCACTTTCACTATTTTCACCATCCTCAATGAACTTAGCAGTTTTGATTTTAACAATTTTAGTGGTACGTGATGGATAATAAAATTTAAAATTCTTTGACCTTCTAAATATCCTATGAAGTAACAACTAATAGTTTTGGAATCCAATTTCTTTTCTTATGGGTTATATAATCGAGCCTCTACTGGACAACTCCAAATATATAAATATCCTAAACTTGATTTTCTATCCATCCATAACTTAAAAGGAGTTTTAAAAATGACCTTACTAGGTACCCGATTTAGGATATACATAGCAGTTTTTAAGATTTCTCCTCACAAATTCAAAGGTAATGAGGATTTACTAATCATACTCATCATCATATCCATCAATGTGCTATTATATCTTTCAACCACACCATTTTGTTGAAAATTTTCTGACATAAGTATACTGTGCTACAATGCCATGCTATTCAAAAAATTTGATAAAAGATCTAGGATTATGGCTAGATTTATCATATCTATCGTAGTATTTACCACTCCTGTCAGATATCATAATCTTTATTTTTTTGTCTAACTGATTTTCTACTTTAGCTTTGTACATCTTAAAAACTTCTAAAGCTTCAGACTTTTTATACAACAAAAAAACATAATCATAACGTGAGAAATCATCAATAAAGATAATAAAATATTTTTGCCCTCCAAAATAAGGTGTAAAATAGCCATAAATATCGGTATGTATCAATTCTAAGAGTTTTTGACTTCTAGTGGCATGCTTTTTATGGCTTTTAATTTATTTTTCTTTAATACAATTGATGCACATACCAAAATCACTAAGATCTAGATTTGATAAAACATCTTTCTTAACCAATCTAGTCATTCTTTCTTTTGATTTGTGATCTAATCATCTATGCCATAGCATTGAAGAACTTTTATTTATAATACCATATTTTATTCTGACATTAACATTTAAAATAAGCAAAGATTATTCAAAAGAAGAATCCAAATTTAATTTATATAAACCATTACATAATGTTCCAGTACCAACAAAAATAAAATTTTTTATTAATTTAAAACTTGAATTTATAAAAATGAATGAAAAATCTTCTAAATTAAGTTTTGACAAAGAAATTAAATTTCTAGATACTGAAGAAACATAAAAAATATCATGTAGATCTAATTAGAATCAAATGTCTGTAATAAGTCTGTAGGTTCCAACTGTAATGACCTTGAACTTCATCTAATTTTTCATAAAAATCTACCACTCTCTATCATTTGGTTTTCAGCTTGAAAGAAATTTTTGCATTAAATTGAAAACATGAATTGCAACATCCGAATCAATCCACTAAGTATTAGAAGAAATATTAATGAAATTAATTTCAAAATAAATAAGTGATAAGGGAATATCCTTCTTTTCGAACCATTTTCTTCTTTTCTCACAATCATTCTTGATATGTCCCTCTTTCTTACAGAATTTTTTTTTAATTTATGAGAAACTTTTACTGGTGGATTGTTGGATCCTTTATTTTCTTTCTTCGTCTTCTTTTTCTTAGGACGCTCCTGTAAAACTTCATGAACAGTTGGAACTCCTTCCTGTTTCAATCTGTCTTCCTCTTGTACATACTGGGAGATGAGTTCATTCATTATCCATGATTTCTTATGTGTATTATAGTAAATTTTAAATTAGATAAATCGAGATGGAAGAGAATTGAGAACAAACTGGACAAAAATTTTTTTAGATACTGTCATATCTAAATCATTTAATTTTTTTAGCTATATCATACATTTTCATGATGTGCTTTCGCACTCCAGAAAATTCATCATATTTCATAGAGGTTAATTTGTTCATTAGGGTACCAGCTAAGGCTTTACTTGATCTAGTAAATTATTATTCTATAGAGAAAAGATATTCGGAGGCCAATTGGTTATCCAAAATAAATCTCCTAATATCTCTCGCTATAGAACTTTTAATAATCATAAAAGACAATCTATTAGAATGCTTCCACTTTTCGTATAATTTCTTATGATCAAAAGAACTAGTGGGGATAAGTGGATCTAGTTGAGGCTTTCGAATGATCAAATCTAAATCTAGATATCCTAAGACAATGAGTAACCGCTCATGCCAATCAGAGTAATTTGATCCATTCAGTGTGAAAATGTTAGGTGATGCAACGAGAGTGAAGCAAGTGTCATTACTGTAAATAACAAAATATGTTTACAATTACCATCATGATATAGATTCTATAATACAATTCTGCTAATAACACTTATTATACAACTATAAAATACCTTTAGATAAGAATCATAGCATATAATAAGTGTTGCAACTAATTTAATCATTACTTTAAACATAATAAACAATGCTAATACATGCATCACATAAATCATAACCAATAATAATATGAAATATGTAAGCAAGAACAATAACTATGATATGTCGATATAATTTATATTTAAATTATAACTCATCATATTAGTTATACTTTCATTGGTTTAACTAACTATGATTACAAAAATTCGAGATTATTTTCATCTTTGGGTGTAGAACTTTCTGTCTTTATGCAATTCAAGTTAGTTAACCTTTTACCATTAATTTTATATCAAATTACAGTCACATTTGGATTTACTGTAATAGATATACTTTTATATAATTTCAGAACTATAAAGAAAGAAGATCATTAGTCCTCAATGACTCAGCTATCCAAGATCCATAGAGTGCTTTGGGCCCTTTGGAGCTACGTGAAAACAGACTTGAATAGTATAATAGCGAACAAAATTATCAATTAAATAATTTAATTATTTAAATATTTTATTTTATATAAAAAATTTAACCATAATATTTTTCAAATTATCATGAGTCCAACGGTTCAAAAATCGCTCAAATCGGATGTAAAATGAGCAAATTTTAATAATAAAGGACTTAATTATAAATAATAGAAATATAGGGCCTTTTCTGTAAAACAATAGCTTTAAAAATTATTAAGAAAATTGGAAGGAACTATAATATGATTTATTATTTTTTAGGGACTAAAATGTAAAATTGCCCTAAAGGACTAAACTATAAAATTATCCTAAAGGTCTTTTCAAAATTTAAACTTTACCAGGAGCTTATCTACAAAAATATTCTTTTATTAATCGGATTGGGTTCTAATTGGGTTCGGATCAAGATCCATTAGGATCCAAAACCCAATAAGCACCCCTTCTTCTTCCCCCAATCTCCTGATCATCTTTTTTTTTTTTTTTTTTTTATAAGACCTCCATGGCCACCACCTCCCTTATGCTGGACTGCCTCCCCACACGTCGGACGGGCGGCAGAACGGCTACCCCTTGCCATCTCAATCGTCGAAGAGGCCAAGGGGGAGGGTGGTGGATCGGGCGTCGCCCCCCACCGCCACGGCAGAAGCCATTCCTGCGGCGATGCCGCCGCCGCCGCAGCCCATGACTAGATTCGGGGCCATCACCGGCTACGATGGTCCCGACTCCGACCTACCGTCGGCGTGGCAACAGCAATGGCTACTGCCTCGTTCGTCGAACGGCTCGAGTCGGTCAGTGCGATGGGCCCCAAACCTTTTTTTATTTTTTTAATAAAACTTTAATTTAATTTCATAAACTTTAATCAATTCTGAAAAATATAAAATCATGATTTTAATTTTTTTATTGGAAAATATTTTATATGAATATGAAGCATGGAGCCGGGCTCTGATACCACATGTTAGATAATTTAAATTTTTATGTCTGAATCATGCTTCTATATTCATGAAAAATCAAATAAAAGCATACCTTGCACTATCATCTCATCAACGCGATGATCACGTAGCCCGTAGAGTATCGGATCTGTCTTCCGCAAGCAGCTGATCTTTTCTCTCCTCACCCTCTATCTTTATGCGGATGATTGATGAAAATCATCATGTCCTACTAAGAGTTGGAGAAAAGAGATCAGACTACTTTTATTTATACATGCACTTGTCTTATCCCATCAGAAGACTTAATCCTGACTAGAGTAGAGATTTTAGTTTAAGTCTTATCAGGAATACAACTCTTTAATTAATTGGACTCACCATGATTGATTCAGGACTTGACCCAATAAGTTAAACCTAACTAAGTGATAATTAGACTATATTAAAAAGTTAAATCTAATAATATGTACATATTTGATATTTTGATTACCGTGATTGCTCCAAACTACATGCATAAAATAAGCAGCACCACTGGGTACAATGAAGAATTATGCAAAAATGTTAATCATATCTCCTTAATTTTATTAAATAATTCTTTATGTCCAATAATAAATTGTCAATGGCTTTTTACGGAAAAGATTATTTTTTACTTTGAGGCAAGACTTTTATGATACAAAAGTGGATTGAGAACATTGGTTTGTCTAACCTACATTGGTAGCTAAATTAAGAATTTTAAACTGCCTAAGATATTTTAACATTCCAGTCGATACACAATGACCAACATAACAAAATATCAAAAAGTGAAATAAATTGGAACTAACCTTTCTTCCTTTATGCTCTCAATAAACCTGAGAGGGATGGCTACTTGGTGTAATTATTCAGAATCCCGGGCTCGAACCTATAAACATCGCACCAAGCAATATTCTCAATAATATTTATTTTAATTTATAACGTATTGATTCGAATATTTGTTCATGAGAGAATCTTGATAGTGATTCGAATATTTGTTCATGAGAGAATCTTGATAGTGATTAGTAAACAGATCAAAGGACCTTCACCGGTACAACAAGACGCTATTAACCAATATTTCATGGTAGAGAAGGTTCCCATCGATTAAGATCTTACGTGTAATATTATTTCTATCACGTCATCGAGCAGGTGCCCCATGCCAAACATGATTGCTTGGGCCAGGACCTCAAGGATGTCTGGCGCCGACTTCATATGATGACTTTATCCAATCCTTGTGACAGTCTCAATCTTTATGATAATTTCAATAATTTGCTTCACGTGTTTGTGGTGCGGTCCATTGGATGTGGTCCAAAAAAGTCACTCTCTTTTTACTAGCTATGAGGGATTTGAAGGTGACATCTTTGACATTTAAATAGTTTATATTGTTTGATCTTAATGAGTCATCAAACGTTGTCATATATAGGTCGGCAGAGGGCACGTTACATTATTTCTTTAACATCTTGCATGGTACGTTATAAACGAGAATAAAGAAATCTTAGGAATTTGTAGGAACGCTTACGGTTTTTGGTATAGTTAGATAATGGCAATTAATAGGATCCAAGGTCGCATCAAGCTTGCTATTCTTGCGCACGTGTCTCGGACCATACTACTAGCCGCCGACGACTAGAGTCCCGACATTCTCCTAAAACTCCTCGTCGGATTGGACCGTTCTCTCTCGCAAAGCCACGCGACCCGCCGATTTCCGTGAGGGTCATGCTTGCACGTGTTGGAATAGCAACATAATAGCATTCGTCGCTGTTGGAGTTTTATTTAAAATTAAAATTTTTAATTTTTAAATTTTAAATTTTATTTATT
>QRFJ01000003.1:2068488-2078488 GCA_006176705.1 Cocos nucifera | reverse complement strand
TACTGGCAGCACATCCCCATTTCAGGGTCGTGGGGGCATTGTTCCTTTAGGTTCCCTTGGGTAGCAAGGCCCAGGCAGGATGACCTTTTCTATCTCATGCTGGCCTCTTCAATTTGGAGCATGCTTCTCTTGGCTTTGACACTGGGAGGTGACGAATTGCCGATGTACCAAGCTCCTCCTCGGGGTAACGTTGATAACGCCGTGAGGCAGTCGATCTTGTCGTTTCTGATTACGGCAATACCATTGGATGATCTTCTCTTGCTTCAGGCTAGCGTCGGATGAAATTACCCAACCGTCCCTTTTTGATGAGCTCCTCAATTTCGTCTCGGAGTTGAATGTATTCCTCAATGTCATGGCCATGGTTGCGATGGTAGGAGCATTACTTGCTTCGATCGTGCATGTTTGGAGGAGGCCATAGTCCTTTTGATCTTGGCAGTTGGTTCTTAACTTCCATGAGAATTTGAGTTCGAGGAGCGTTGAGGGGGGTGTAGTCACTGAACCTTTCGGGAGGAGGACTTCTTTACACCCTTCTGTCGGAGCTTCATGCTCCTTTATTGGGGCTTCCTTGATGGTGAGCTCGAGGAGTTCGGGCCTTGCTTGCACTAGGGAGGTCGTGAGCGTGGTCAAACTTCCTGTGAAATCTTCTGTGGAAGAACTTCATGCTTCTTTGTCCGAACTTCCTTGATGACGAGCTCGAAGGGGAGCTCGATTTTGCTTGCCCGAACTTTATTCCACCTTCTGTGAATTCTTTGTAGGGGCTTCCTTGAAGATATACTCGAGGGAGAGTTCGGCCTCACTTGCGCCAAACTTCACTCCGCCCTCCTATGAAGCTTTCGTCGGGAGGACTTATGCCCCTTTGTCGGGGCTTCCTTGGTGGCGAGCTTGAGAGGGAGTTCGGCAGCTTCGCTCATGCTGAACTTCATTCCATCCTCTTGTGAAACCTTCGTCGGAGCTTTCTTGGTGGTGAGCTCGAGGGAGAGTTTAGCGGCCTCGCTCATGTCGAACTTCATTCTGCCCTCTTGCGAAATCTTCCATGGGAGAACTTCATACCCCCTCATCGGGGCTTCTTTGATGATGAGCTTCGAGGGGAGTTCGACCTCGCTTACGTCGAACTTCATTTCGCTTTTCCGTGAAACCTTCCATGGAAGAACTTCATGCCCCTTTGTTGGAACTTTTTTGATGATGAGCTTCGAGGGAAGTTCGGCCTCGCTTGCACCGAACTTCATTCCGCTTTCCCACAAAACCTTCTATGGAAGAATTTCTGCTCTCCATTTTTCCTTCCTAAGGATGATTGATATGCCCAGATGCTCTTCCTTAAGGTCGGTTCCTCGCATCCTCATGGTGGATTTGCTGGCAAAGTCTCCATCGGAGATTGTTGCACAGCTTGCATCATCTCGGCAGGGCCACAAATCCGACCAGCAGGTTGAACTGCTCCATATCTACGGTGGCTTCGGATGGAACCTGGACTGTCGGGACTAAAACGAAAGCAGATGGACCTAGCACGGAGGCCGTCGATCATCGAGTCGAAGCTCTCCTGAAGGTATTTTCTCTTCAGAAAAGAACTCTAAAGAGGAAGAAGAGAGATCTTCGGAGAGGAAAGAGAAAAATCATCATTGAGCACTCCTTTAAGAATAAGAGAACCTCGGTGATTCGAGCCCTCCTTCTAGCATCAATCTGTTGGTGCAGAAATTGGTCATCATCAAAATCAGCTGGAGTGGAGGTGGATGAGATCGCCGTCGGAGACCTGCAAAATAAAATTTCATCCAAAGTCGGTAGGGGGTGACTCCGGCAGGACCCTCCGACGATCAAGTCAGCTCTGACCAATAGGAATAGAGTGCTCGAAAATGAGTTCTGCAAAACTTAGAGAAGAAGAGAAGAGCTTAGAGATTAGCATATCTGGAGGATCCTTTTTATAGGTGGAGCTTGATGGTGACAGCTGTAGCCAGTGGTGGCGGGCCGCTCGACGTTCGATGGAGTCAGTCTGGGGAAAGGCGTCGTCTGCAGCACCGCCTGCAATGAGTTGATGGTGACAGCCATCGCCGTCTGGTAGCGGATCGTTATCGCTTGTAGCGGATTGATGGTGATGGCCATAGCTATCTTGATACTGAGCCGCTCGGGACTGAATGAAGGATTGAAGAGCTTTGACGTGTATAGAAGCTCGAAAGGAGTTTGGCTTCCATAAGGTTCGTCTGAATGAAGGATCCAGAAATTTGACTGAAGGAGGTGTCTGGGAGATCAGAGTTCGACTGTTGAGGAGTTTGGCAGCTGAGGAGTTCGACCGAGGGACAGTCGCTGAGGAGTTCGATCGAAGGGGGAGCTCAAAAGGAGTTCGGCTCAGGCCCAACCATGGAGAGTCTGATTGGAGCTCGGAAGGAGTTTGGCTCAGGCTCGACCACTGAGAGTCGGAAGGAGCTCGACCGCTGAGAAGTTCGATCGGCTGAAGAAGTTCGACTCAGGCTCGACCACTGGGAGTCGAAAGGAGCTCGACTGCTGAGGAGTTCGGTCGGCTGAAGAAGTTCGGCTAAGGCCCGTTCGTCGGAGCTCTTCCGTGGCTACCGGTTTCGTTAGGCTGCGCATCGAACTGGACTTCGGCAAGAGTAAGATTTATCCCCAACACTACTTATACATATATATATACATATATCTACTTATACATATATATATATATATTCATATATATACATATATATACATATATACATATATATATGTATATATATGTATTTATATGTGTATATATGTATGTATGTATATATATATATATATACATCTCAATTCTCCAATTTTTTTTCTCAGACTTAAAAACTATTATCCAAAATATTTTTCTTGATGGATGGCATTACCAGCCCAGAGATCCCTATAAGATCCAAGCCTGGTTTGAATGCTAAAACAAGTTCAGAATTAAATATAAGATCTGTCTATGCAGAGACTATTAGATCTTCCTATGACACTGTTTACAAGAATGATCAAGACGACACCACCCATTCTACTACCCAAATTTGCAATGTTTTGACACCTACTACTTGGGATGATCATCCATCCAATTTTTGCAGGTTCTCCCTGAAGGAAAATCCTGATTTCTCGGTCCAGGTTCGTCCAGATCTGATTAGATCAAGAGATATATTTCAAAAATTTTCTCTTGATCTCAATCAGATCTTGATAAGTTTCAGATCTGATTATTATTATTTTAATAAATAAAATAAAATAAGATAAATTAAATTAAATTTAATTTACCTGATTTGGGTAATCCTATTACCCTGTAGATGATCCTGATTTACAGCGGAAGGTTCTGGATCTTAGCCATGCAAGCGCCTGGCCTCTACCGGTATCCACTCGGATTGGATCTAGAGATCCTCTTCTTCTCTATCACACCTCCAAAAATCAGATCTGGATTTGATCTGGAGGATCTTCAAAACTCTTTTGAAGATCTGCAGTTGTCCTTTTGCAGCAGCGCAGCTTTCTTGCTTTTGATCGCCTTTCCTTGATCTGAATCGCACCAACCAAAGTCCAAAACCCTTTTGGACGTGGAGAGGAGAAGGAGGAGAAGTTTAGGCATGGAGGAAGAGGAGAGAGGCAGCCTTGGGGCGTGGGAAATCTCTATCTAATTAGGGTTGGGCGCAGGGTCTTATTTATAGACCTCTTGTGATCCAACTCCTCTTCCTCTCAACCAATCACAACCCTTTGTGAAATCAGATCTAAATCTGATTGGTTGGAATAGAGACCCCTGGATTCCTCCTTAGAGGGCGCCTAAGACCAGTCAAACTGGATTCTTAGTAGAACTCTGATTGGAATCCAAAAGGGAGGTGGAGTCCTTGTGCAACAAGGACTCCTAGGCGCCTCCTACTTGGGCTCACGCCACCCTTGGCGTGCGCCCTTCTCCTTGCCAAGTTCTGGCAGGGGGACAAGCCCCCACCAGCTCTCCAATAGGTGCATGACATGTGGTCAAAAGTCAAAGGGTCAATGGTCAACGTTTGACCAGTCAAAGGTAGACTTTTGACCAAAGTCAAAGAACAAGAAATGGCAGGTGACCAAAAATGGCAGGTAATGTCTTACAAATAAGACAACCTATTCTGACTTGGACAACCTCTAGTCAGACCATATGAAGGCCTCTGATCGAGCACAAACTCCTTTGGCTCAGTCAGGACAACTTATTTGTGATAGTAAAAGAAGAACGTTAGGTTCAATCGAGTGCTAGCACGATTTCCTTGAACCTAATTGAATCTCATTCAGATCAATTGAACTAGATCAGTTCAATTGATGATCACCAGATTTAAACCCTTGTTTGTGTGACCCAGTTAGGTTCAGTTCTGTATGGTAATGGGATATGTCATGATCTCTATCATAGACATCATCGAAACTCCTTTCGATGGATCAGAACTCTTCTGATTCGAACAGCTAGAATGATCGATCATCTAAATCATTCTAATTGCTCCCAAAATCCACCAGTGACACCTAGCAGTATATGGTGGCAACCCATCGAGCTGAATGTGAACCTCTTGGTGCAGCTACCTGTGTGATTCAGTTCTTCTATCTTGAGCCCCGATCAGATTAGGGTTAAGGTGAACTCGTCAAACCCTAGTCTCTGTCATATGATGTAATCATTCGATTCGAGTCCAATGTGAAAATCTAAATAGAAACTCTTTCTATTATTTCACTCTGCCATGGCCATGGACTTCTGGACTTGATTCTCATGATTATCATAGGGCTACTCCTCTACCACCGAGGTAGATAGATCTCTTCTTGATGCAATCCAGTTCCTACAATGAACATGCTATAGCCAACATACACCTCAGGGTTCCATATGGCTAGGAGACCGAGTAATGGTGTAGTCAAACTATAACACCCTCAAGGTGAACTGCGATGCATCTCAGGTCAAAGAACCAGACACACTACTGCAGCATTCGAGTCAGTCATTGACGAGAAGGTAGACTTTCTAATGACTACTCGAGGTGGTCACGCTCAGTGCCCTCGTTCTCTAACGAGTACCTATACTCTCGCTCCGATGTCTCCACACCGTAGACTCAAGACCCATCTACTAAAGAGAAGCGATCGTACACCAACCTTCCGGATCAATCACCATCCTAGTGATGATCCTATGGTCGGGAGCTGTTTATGAGTTAATAATGATTATTCATGTCTTAAATTTTCAACTCTTGAAAATATGAATTATCATTACCATTAACTCAAAGGATGTATCACAGACACTAAATACACAGGTGTGATAGAAAATAACCCATTTTATTGATTATAGTCAAAATTACAATTTTGCCCCTAGAAGTGTATTACAAGTGTCAGCCAATTCTGGCTTCTAGGGCACATATATCTAACACTCCCATCCTTTCTCACCTCAATATTTTAATTATTGGGATTACCATGCTGCATGGTATCATGCTTTTCTTTTTCAAAACCAAATCAAAAAACATTCATGGCTCTTTTATTTCAAGAAAAGGACCATCTTCAAGCTTCCATACTAGTTTTGCAATTGGTGGGACCATTTTGGATCCATTCCAAAAATCCTTCCTCAAATCATCCCAAAAGGTTTCCAAGTATTCCAAGAAAAAGCAATACTACCACCAAGAGGACAAAAGTTTTCAATCTTATTTTTTTTTCAAAATTTGCCCTTTCATTAGTATTAAGCTAGGCACCAATCCTCAAGATGCAGCAAAATCAAATATATATATATATATATATGTTGGTGCAGAATTTAGTTGACACCGGATCGAGCTGGAGTCGAGAAAGATGAGGTCGTCGTCGGTGACCTACAAAATAAAGTTCCATCCGAAGTTGATGGTGGTGACTCTGGTAGGACCCTCCAACGATCAAGTTAGCTCTTCTGACCAATAAAAATGGAGTGCTCAGAGAGAAGTTCGGTCGAGTTTCAAAAAAAAAAGAAAGCTTAATGAAAACGTATCTGGAGGATCCTTTTTTATAGATGGAGCTTGTTGTAACTGCCTTGATTAATGACTATCGTAACCATCCTTGATAAATGACAATCATGATCTTTCTGATAAATGTCAATCATAATTGTCCTAATGAATGATGTTCGTGATTGTCCTAATAAATGTCAATTATAATTGTTCAATAGTGGGATCGCCTGTAGGAATTCATTTAAAGAAATGGTTCGGAAGAAGTTCAGCTCCTATAGGAATCCGAAAGAAATTTGGCTTTCGTAGAAGCTCAGTTGCTGGAGGAGTTTGAAAGGAGTTCGGCTCCCATAGAAGCTTGGTTGCTGGAGGAGTCTGAAAGGAATTCGAAAGGAGTTTGGCTTCCGTAGAAGCCCGACTGCTCGAGGAGTCCGGAAGGAGTTTAGCTCCTATAGAAGTCTGACTGCTGGAGGAGTTCGAAAGTAGTTCGACTTCTATAGAAGCTCGATTACTGGAGGAGTTCGAAAAGAGTTCAGTTTTCATAGAAGCTCGACTGCTGGAGGAGTCTAAAAAGTTTCTCCATAGAAGTTCGATTGCTGGAGGAGTTCGAAAGAGTTTGGCTTCCGTAGAAGCTCGACTGCTGGAGGAGTCCAGAAGGAGTTCGACTTCGTAGAAGCCCGACTGCTGGAGGAGTCCGGAAGAAGTTCAGCTTTCGTAGAAGCTCGATTGCTGAAGGAGTTCGGAAGGAGTTTGGCTTCCATAGAAGCTCGACTGCTGGAGGGAGTCCGAAAAAAGCTCGACTCCCATAGAAGCTTGGTTGCTGGAGGAGTTTGGAAGGTCCGACTGCTGGAGGAGTCCGAAAAGTTTGGCTTTCGTAGAAGCTCGATTGCTGGAGGAGTCTGAAAGAAGTTCGGTCGCTATAGAAGCTCGGTTGGCTGAAAAGAGATTTGGCTGGAGCTCAATCACTGAGAAGTTTGGTCGGCTTAAGAGGTTCGGCTGGGGCTCAGCCGCTAAAAAGTTTGGCCAGCTTAAGAGGTTCGGTTGGGGCTCGATCGATGAGAAGTTCGACTGACTGAAGAGGTTCGGTTGGGGCTCGCCACTGAAAAGTTTGGTTGGGTTTGGGCGCTGGGTAGTTCGAGCCACTGAATGAGTCTAACTGCTAGGAAGAGGATTTTCGATTGAAGCTCTTCCATGATTGCTAGCTGCATTAGGCTAAGCTTCAGACTGAACTTCGGCGGGAGCAAAAATTATCCACAAAATAGTTTCCACTTTCGAGTTCGAAACTCGAAGGAAGGGAGTACAAAAGGTGACTGTCGAAGTCCTCTCAAGGCTCTGCACCTTGTCTCAGCAAGATGAAGTATAAGCTCGGGGAAGATCTTGTCTCCAGCGAGATTGAAGTTGAGTGGAAGCTCGAGGGAGATTGTCTCGGTTAGTGGAGCACAATGGAGCCATCTAGGGCTCGTCTTGGACCTTGCTCTCACGTTAGGACGAGGTTCTCCTCCTGTTCCTAACGGCTGTGGGGGCACATGGACCGTCGTCCGGCTTCTCCCCCATCCCGTCCTTGAACGGGGCCTTCGACTTTGCTCACGCTAGGACGAGGTTCTCCTCCTGTTCCTAACGGGCTGTGGGGGCACATCCGGACCGTCGTCCGAGCTTCTCCCCCCATCCCGTCCTTCGTGAACGGGGCCTTCGACTTTGCTCACGCTAGGACGAGGTTCTCCTCCTGTTCCTAACGGGCTGTGGGGGCACATCCGGACCGTCGTCCGAGCTTCTCCCCCCATCCCGTCCTTCGTGAACGGGGCCTTCGACTTTGCTCATGTTAGAATGAGGTCCTCCTTCTGTTCCTAATGAGTTGTGGGGGCACATATGGGCCATTGTCAGAGCCTCTGTATCCATTAAAGTTGAAGCTCGAAAAAAATCTTGTCTCCTATCGAGATTGACATTGAAGTGAAAGCTTGGAGGAGATCTTGTCTCCAGTCGAGGTTGACTTCGATGCTCGAAAGAAATCCTATCTCTAGCCGAGGTTGACTCAGACGTTCGGAAGAGATCTTATCTCTAGCCGAGGTTGACTCGAACGCTTAGGAGAGACCTTATCTCTAGCCGAGGTTGAAGGACTTCGACCTGCTCATATTAGGATGAGGTTCTCCTTTAGTTTCTAACACGGTCACTATTGATTACTTCTTTTCTATCATCACATAGCTTTTGCACCAAAAAATAATAATATTATAAAGAAGAAATTTTATTGAAGAGAAATTACTAGCAGCACATTCTCGAATTCTTTATGTTTTAGGATCGTAGGAGCGTTGTTCCTTCGAGTTTCTTCAGACGATAAGCTCTGGACCGAACGACCTCCTCTATTTCATGCTGGCCTTCTCAATTTGGAGCAAACTTTTCTTGGCTTTGAGGTTGAGAGATGATGGCTCATCGAGGTACTGAGCCCCCTAAGAGGCAGCGTTGATGACGTTAGAAGGTGGCCGACCTCCTTGTTGTTCCTCCATCATGGATGGTTCTGGCTACGACAGCATCCTTGGCCGATCTTCTCCTGCTTCAGATTGGCATCGGAAGAATTGACCCAATCGATCCCTCCTGATAAGCTCCTCAATTTTATCTCGGAGCTAAACGCATTTCTCAGTATCATGGCTGTGGTTGCGATGGTAAAGGTAGTGTTTGCTTCGATTGTGCTTGTTTGGAAGAGACCATAATTTTTTTGGTCTTGGTAACTGACTCTTAATTTCCATTAAAACTTGAGTTTTAGGAGCGTTGAGGGAGGCATAGTTATGGAATCTTTTGAGGAAAGGACTTCTTTGCGCCCTTCTGTTGGGGCTTCCTCAATGATGAGCTCGAAAAGGAGTTCGGGCTCACTTGCACTCTAGGGGTGTCCGTGAATGCGGCCGAGCTTCACTCGATTCTCTATCGACGATGGGTCTATTAAACTTATCCGCCCACCACTCTTCTATGGTTTCTTCATCTTTCAACTTGAAGGCTTCTTTCGCATGGGCATATCTCTCGACCCAGGCTAGCAGATCGGTAAAGTTTCTGAGATACTTCTTCTCTAAGAAAGATAGTAAATTATTCTTCTGAAGGTTGCCCTTGAGTGTGGCCATTGCAACAGACTGATCCAGATTTCGAACCTCTAATGCCACAGCATTAAATCGGATGATATAAGTCCGAATGAATTTTTTCTTCTTTTGCTTGACATTCATTAGAGAATCCAAATCTCGACGTGAACGTCGGCTGCTGACGAAGTGAGCCACGAACTGATGGCTCATCTGATCAAAAGAGAAGATCGTATCTGACTTCAATACCGAGTACCAGTTTCTTGCTACTTCTTTTAAGATAGATGAGAAAGCTCGGCATAATATGGCATCTAGTGCGCCATGAAGTAGCATCATGGTCCGAAAGACCTCCAGATGATCAACTGGATCAGAGGTTTCATTGTAGCTTTCAACTTGAGAGAGCTTGAAGTTTGGTGGAATGGGCTCTTGCATAATTTGGGAAGAGAAAGGAGGATCGATGTGGATGTCATCATAGTGAGTTGGGGCGACGTGGTCGAGCTCCTCAATCCATCGATCCAACTTCCGTAGTTTGTGATTGAGGACGTTGTCTCGATCGTAGATCTTAGAGGATTTCCGACTACAGATGGAGAAGGTCTCCTCCAGAGGAGAACCATGATCCAAACTTGGATCCTCTGCTCTCTATTTTTTCTTTCCAGCGACGATGGGTATGCTAGCCCAAATGCTCTTCCTTGAGATCGATTTTCGACATCCCGATGGCGGGTTTCTTGGCGGAGTCGCCATCGGGGGCTGCCGCATGGCCTGCACCATCTCGGTGAGGCCCTGAACCTACTGCATCGGTAGATTAAACTACTCCAAATTCATTATGGCTGTAGGTGGAGCTTGAGTTATCAAAGCTGGAGTAGGAACTGATGTATTTAGATGAGATCTGGCTGCAGAGATCGTTGATCGTCAGGTCGAAGCTTTTCTGAGAGACATTTTTTTTTCTGGAAATAACTCTAGATCGCTGCTGAGCACTCCTTTAAGATCAAGAAAACCTCAAGAATAGAGGAACATTCCTCTAGCATCAATTCTGTTCGTGCAGAATTTGGTTGATGCTGAATCGAGTTAGAGTCGAGGAAG
>QRFJ01000003.1:2062149-2064649 GCA_006176705.1 Cocos nucifera | reverse complement strand
ATACATACATACATATATATATATATATATGTATGTATGTATGTATGTATGTATGTATGTATGTATGTGTGTATGTATGTATATATAGATAGACTTGACAATGGCATCTTCTCCACATCACTAGGAGAAATATTGAGTTGGAAAGCATATATATATATATAGGTAGACCTGACTTCAGTCTATGCATGCTGATCGAACGGTCAAAAATTCAAGCGAATATAGGCTAAGCTCCAATCGATCGGAGCTCAGTCTATCTTTATATATGTATATATGTTGGTGCAGAATCTGGTTGACGCTAGATCGAACTAGAGTTGAGGACGAAGAGGTCATCGTCGGTGATCTACAAAATAAAATTTCGTTCGGAGTTGGTGGTTGTGACTCCGGTAAGATCCTCCGACGATCAAGTCAGCTCTTTTGATCAACAAAAATGGAGTGCTCTGAAAAGAGTTTGGCAGAATTTTGAGAAGAAGAAGAGAGGTTAGAGAAAACGTATCTGAAGGATCCCTTTTTATAGATGGAGCCTTTAGTAGATTGATAGTGATAATCATAGTCGTCTGGTAGCGGACCGCTCGAGATCTGGTGGAGTCTGTCATGAAGGAGGCATCGCCTATCGTACCATCTGACATCGCTTGTAGCAGACTGATGGCAACAGCCATAGCTATTTGGTACTGAGCCACTCGAGGCTACATTGGATTCGGTATAGAGAGACATGTATTGTTTGACTGACAATGACCATTTGTTGAGATTCAATAATCGAAGTTTAGAGAAAATAGGCATTGGTTGGTGAAGAGCTTCGACATACATCTATTCCAGAGGAGTTCGAACTCCTAAAATGGATACAACTGAAGGAGGAATCCAAAAAAAGTTTGGCTCCTAGAGAAATCCGATTGAAGGAGAGGTCTGGAAGGAGTTTGACTCCTGAAAGAACTTAATTGAAGGAAAAATCTAGAAGAAGTTTAGCTCCTCAAAGAATCTGACTGAAGGAGAAGTTCGGAAGGAGTTCGGCTCTTGTAGAAACTTGACTGAAGGAGGAGTCCGAAAGAATTTTGACTCCTGTAGGAACTTGACTGAAGGAGAAGTTCGGAGGAGTTTAGCTCCTATAGAAACTTGATTGAAGAAGGAGTTCGACTCCTGAAGGAATCCGACTGAAGAAGAAATCTAGAAGGAGTTTGGCTCCTGGAGGAGTCCGACTGAAGGAGGAGTTTGGTTGGGACTCGATCGCTGAGGAGTTCGATCGGTTGAAGGAGTTCGGCTAAGATTTGGCCGCTGTAGGAGAATTCTCGATCGAAGCTCTTTCGTGATTATCGATTGCATTAGACTAAGTATCAGACTGGACTTTGATGGGAGTGGGGTTTATCCCCAACAGTCTCTCCCACTTTTGAGTTCGAAATTAGATAAAAGAAAGTACAAAAAAAGATGACTGCCGAAGTTTTTTTCGAGCTCTGCATCTGTTGAGATTGAAGCTCGGAGGAGATCTTATCTCCAGCTGAGGTTGAAGAAGATCTTGTCTCTTGTTGATGTAGACGTTGGAGCTCGGGGGAGATCTTATCTCTAGTCGAGGTTGAAGGAGATCTTATCTCCTATTAATGTTGAAGCTCGGGATAGATCTTATTTCCAATCGAGGTTGAAGGAGATCTTATTTCCTATTGACATAGATGTTGGAGCCCGAGGGAGATCTTATCTCCAGTCGAGGTTGAAGGAGATCTTATCTCCTATTGACATCGATATTGAAGCTCGGAGGAGATCTTATCTCCAGTCACGGTTGAAGGACCCCTCTTCTCACCTCGTCTAAAATGAATGAGGCCTTCGACTTTGCTCACGTTAGGACGAGGTTCTCCTCCTATTTCTAACGGGCCGTAAGAGCACATAAGGGCCATTATCAGAGCCTTTTCCCTCATCTCATCTAAAATGAACGAGGTCTTCGACTTTGCTCGCATTAGGATGAGGTTCTACTTCTATTCCTAATGGACTATGGAGGTACATAAGGACCGTTGTCAGGGCCTCTCCCTCCATCTCATCTAAAATGAACGAGACCTTCGACTTTGCTCATGTTAGGATGAGGTTCTCCTCCTGTTTCTAACGGACTGTGGTGGCACATAAGGACCATTGTTAGAGCCTCTCCCCCCTCTCATCTAAAATGAACGAGACCTTTGACTTGCTCATGTTAGGATGAGGTTTTCCTTTGTTCTTAATATGGCCACTATTGATTGCTTTTTCCCTATCATCAGATAGTTTTTGATAGAGAAATAATAATGTTAAAATGGAGGAGTTTTATTAAGAAAAATTTACCGACAGTACATTCTCAGATTCTCTAAGTTTCAAGGTCAAGGGAGCATTGTTCCTCCGAGCTTCTTCAGACGATAAGTTTCAGACCGGATGACCTCCTCTATTTCATGTGGGCCTTCCCAATTTGGGAAAAGCTTTTTCTGGTTCTGAGGCTGAGAGATAGCAGCTTGTCGAAGTATTAAGCCCCCCCAAAGATAGCATTGATGATCCTGGG
>QRFJ01000003.1:1962149-2054649 GCA_006176705.1 Cocos nucifera | reverse complement strand
AGTGATGCATTTGTCAAGTATGGCATAGGCCTACTGTTTCTTAGCTCCAGATAAGCAGAAAACTAATTTGAGATTGAGGAAAAGGAGATGCCAATGTCAAGGTGAACTTATAGATAAACTAGCATTGGCAAATTAAAAGATAATTAAACACTTTCAAGGTAGATTAAGAGTGAAGCTAGGAAGGCAGATATGTGCAGTGTGATCTTGAGATGCATTTTGATTTGCGAGAGGAGGATCTTTAATGCAAATTATAAGAAGGGAGCAAGAAGAGGAGGGGTTAATTTCTTTAAAAAACTCTGAATGAATGAATTCTGAGGAAAAATTATTTAAGGATGCATGTTTTCCTACGGCAAATACATTCATATCTTGTCCAGCATTTGTGTAATTGTCTCTATCTCTATGTCATAGGTTCCTCTTTGGTTTTTGCTCGTTTTGATCAACAACCAATGGCAAACTTTTCGCATGGATACTGTAACAAAGTATATAATTTTGGTACAAGACCATGAGTTGCAGGTAGGTCCATCGGTACGGGCAAGGCCAGGTTCAGGCCCCAGCCAAAGGAAGCTACAAGCCTTCACCTAAATCTGGCCTATTCACGGATCTTTGGTCCGTCAAGCTTCACCTACCCAACATGATGAAGATAATTATACTTCCCTTCGTTAGTTAACTTCAAGTAGCGCATGTATCACTGGACTTGGCGTGCACGTAAATGACAAGTGTCTTCCACTGAAAGGTCCTTTGTCACAAAATGACGATGTACTTTATCAAATTTTCCACAGTTGCACTGCATCCATCGCAAATAAAGGTCGAATCTACAAAGATTCGTCAAGCAGTTGAGTTAGTTTGACAAAGAGAGACCTCGATCCTGGAGTCCATTAATCAAATCAAAGTTAGGTTAATGCTTTTTATTCTTAGCTAGATGCCAATACCAAGGAACCATCCACGACTTCTGATGCAGCCGTTGTACACCATTTGACTGTAACTGTGTAGAATGGGTTAGGTTCCCCACCTTGTCACTGTTTATCAGATTTGCAAACATATATTCTTGGACAAGTGGATTGGAGTGGTTAACACATTGGTCCATACATGATATATTTCAAGTTGGACTCATGGTTATTCTAGTAACGTGAGGAAAATAGGACTTGCATGTTAATCATATTCCTATATTAGGATGTAATTCTCACGATGTTATTGCTCGCAATTTGGAATTGATGAGAGGAGGTTGTTGCTAGGCATATGGAGATTGGGCATGATCTATCTATCTTTGGATGTTCTGGCCATAGTTGGCCATAAATTTCAAACTCTACTAACCCGTTCTGCCCCTGATGGTGGAGGGTAGAAGAGTTGGGATTTTTGAAAACGCGACCATCCGAGTTTAGGAGGTGAGCCAAGTAGGCTGAAAATAGGTCGGGCTAGACTAGGACTTGTCTCTACCCTTCAACCTTTTAGCTAGGCTTAAGCCCGAAAACTTTAGAAAAATCTAAGTTCAAACATGACCCCCAAGCTTGAACCTGATCATACCCGTTTAGGCCAAAAATTGGGCTGGTCTGAACCCAATTGAAGTTTAATCTTTCATATTGTAGCTTCAGATCAGCGACCATCTAATAATCAAAAACATATTTACCAAAAGAGCAAATTGATAATTACTAACTTACCAATGGATACTAAATAATAAACCATTATCCAAAATTTGCTTTTTCTCATAACATAGGAGAATGATGCATCATTCTCAGCGTAGCTAAACTCACTCTAATTTCTCCTTTAGCTTCTAATCATTGTCTCCAAATAATGGTAGAGGAAAAAAAACTTCCAAATGAGATATGAAATCGATGCCCTAGAACCAGAAAGTGGGTGAGAAGCCAATGCCCACTTTGCTGGTTTAATGAAGACTGCCAATATAGCTGTGAACTCAAGAGGCGGGCTAATCCATTTTAAGGCTGGCATTGCAACATGAATGCAACTTGAACTACCGAGAAAAAATAATGTCGATAGGGTGGATGAATCATGGGCTTTTGGATGTCAAGGGGAAAGAATGATTTTTTGCTTTATAGTTATAAAAATCGATGCCCTAGAACCAGAAAGTGGGTGAGAAGCCAATGCCCACTTTGCTGGTTTAATGAAGACTGCCAATATAGCTGTGAACTCAAGAGGCGGGCTAATCCATTTTAAGGCTGGCATTGCAACATGAATGCAACTTGAACTACCGAGAAAAAATAATGTCGATAGGGTGGATGAATCATGGGCTTTTGGATGTCAAGGGGAAAGAATGATTTTTTGCTTTATAGTTGTGTATGACGATGTAACATCGTGAGATGCCAAGTAATTAACCAAGTGTCTCAATGCCCCCGCTCCTTGCTTAATAGGAAATATTTATAATGTACGTATATTACCTAATGTATACTAATATTATATGGGGGAGAGTCTTACCCCTCTAGTTACTTCCAAATGGAAGTGCCAAGTGCCTATACTTGATAAGAAAACCTTTGTGATTCTCCTCATAAGTTTAGAGATAATTTCTTATGAGATCCCCAGCTTGGCAATCTCCCTCTCCACTTCCTTCAATTCATCATAAAAGTCCTCCATAGCATACTCTGTGAAAGTAACATCCGTAGCCTTGAACACCAATGGTCCCACTAAGAAATGGAACTCCTATGAAACACCACCAAATCCAAGCTTTTTCATTGCTATGATGCAATGGTACGGCCAGAATATGCTGGCAGAGGTAGAGGATAAGAGCTCCGCTAGAATCATTGACAATGGTCGAGTAATTTCGTTGAGATCGAGGTAGTTAGGTATCACCTCAATATCGAGGAGGGAATTGAAGCTAAACTCTAGAAGTAATTCTCCACTTTAAGGTAGAAATCCAAGATGGAGAGAGAGGACGAGGAAGGATAAACCCTAGAAAATGGCTAGAGTTTTAGGGAAGAAAGGGAAGGAGAAGAGAAGGGAAAGCTAAAGGGTGTGCTGAAATTAGCGATCAATGGATTGAATTGGTAAATTAGTTAAGCCATATAATGTAAAAAGGTCGGGTTGAGCCACTGAGGCCTCGGGCCTATTTTTGAAATGTACTAGGCTAGATTTGGGCTCTATTTTGGGTCTTGTCTAGTCTCAGGCTTAGGATGAGAAACTGATATTTTTGAGCCTAGCTTGAAAAAAATGAGAACTCCATATGATCTAAATTCTTTCGGACCTAGACCATAGCCCGACCTGAACTTGGCTCGACTTGATGGGCCTCAGGCTAACCTGGGCCTATTTCTAGCCCTGTGCTAAGTATGGACAAATAGCTATTAACTAACAATAACTTGATGGTGAGCCCTACAAAATGAATTAGGCAAAAAGGTTAAATAGATGGAAGAAAAGCTAGTGGTCCCAAAGATTAAAGAAATATTTGAAACTTTAAATCCTTGTTAAGTAACCTTACCCTTGACCTAGGAAATTGAACCAGACAAAATAAAACATAAAGAGATGGAATTAAAAGGTACTTAACGGCATTAGATAATGGACAATACTTGTTAAGTAAACCTAACCCTAATCCTTGAATATCAATCTAGAATTTGAAGTATAGAAAAGAGCAAAAATATAATAAGGGTGCGAAAAGGAGAACTGGCTTCTAGTTGGTCCTCCACTTAGATAATAAAAGCAATAGGGAAGGGAAAAGTTAATACTCCCAAAATCATAAGAAATCATAAATAATAGTTAGCGGACATTGAACCTAATAAAACAAATCGACTAATAGAATAAAATGTTAGAAAATAACTTGCTGGAAATAGATATCTCAAACAAAGAATGAAAGGTTCTATTCTAAAGATTGTGGAGGTCAAAAATTTGAATAAGCTTGAATAGAATTTGGATTCTTTTATCAGCAAAAATTAGTTATTGCAAATTTATAAACACGATGCGACAATATGAACTAAGTTAAAATAAGAATAGCTAGCCTAGATTTGAGGAGCGTAGTCGCGGTCCCAATACGATAAATGCCCCTTTTATGCAGGGTGGTTTGGCGAATCCTTGCATGGAGATACAACGAAGCCAAAGCCATAGATTTCCAAAGTGGTCATGATCTAACAACAAGAATGGTTTCTCCTTTCAGCACCCAAATAAAAGATGAAGATGAATATGATAGAAAAAAAATGAGATGGAAGAGATCAGTTTCTTATACTTTCTTTTTCCTTATAGATACAGATATATAGGCATGAAATGATGCCTACTATCCTAAAAATAAAGTACGTGAGAGAAAAGGGATGTTAATATTCCAAATAATTACAAAACAGATAGGTTAGAATAAAAAATAATTTTAAAAATATATAAAATTTAAGGAAATGTTAAAATTTTTGAAACTTGAAAATAGAAACGTATAAGTTTCTAACAATCCCCTACAAGGTTCAAAAATTTTAAGATATTCAAAATATTCATATAACTTAGGTGCTTATATTGTATAATAGGTAAGGTATCTTCATAAACCTTACTTAGTATTACAGCTTCCATCTGAAAGGGCCATAATGGACTTGGCCTTGAATTAAGGCCCTTTTGACTCAGACTTTAGCTAGTACACATACAATACAGGAGAAAAAAATGATGCACTTGGTATCTATTTTATGAAGATTACTAGAGAATTGCCTTATTCCCATAATCATGGCCACATGATTATCCTCACATAGATGAGTCCCTCTAAGGATACGTGTAGTATCATACCTCGAAAAATAACTGCCTCGAACTTCTTTAGATTTAAAACTCATCTTTACTACAACATGAGAGCACTCATCATAGGAATGGGGAAGGAGATATACTCCTATACTAACTTGTGCTCTCTCTGATCTCACTATTGGCTTGTTTCTACCAATTGAACCACTTTCATGGGATCTCCGGTCATAGAGGTTGGGTTGCCACCACAACGGACCTATTATGGGCTAACCCCCATTCCCCTCGATGATTCTAAGATCATAGTCTTAGACAAGCCTTTAGTAAAGCACAAGTTATCACAATGCAGATTTAAATGCAGATTTATCATAATCAATAGAAATAACTTTATACTTGAGGTGATTCAAAATAGATTTTTACCTTAGTCGAATATGCCTGCTCAGTTTATTATTAGAATTTTCTTTTTTGCTAAAGTCAATGGTAGCTTTATTATCACAATGTATAGAAAAGGTAGTCATATAAGACATGCATAATGGAATATCAGATAATAAGTTTTTAAGCCATTCAGCTTCAGAATATATAGAATCAAGTATAATTAATTCAGCTTCCATTGTGCTTCTAGTTGTTAATTTTTGTTTGGCTGATTTCCAGATGATTGCTCCTCCTCTCAAGAGAAATACAAACCTAGAAGTAGATTTAAAATCTAATAAATTAGAAAGCCAATTAGCATCACAATAACCTTCTATTACAGAAGGATATCCTGTGCAATCCATATGATAGGTTTCCTTTAAGATACTTAAGGACCCTGTCTAATGCTATTCAATATTCCTTACTAGGATTACTGGTATATCTCTATTAAGCCTACAAACAGCATATGCTATATCGGGTCTAGTTCTATTCATCAAGAACATAAGAGATCCAATAATTTGTGCATAATTCTCTTGTGAGACTGGTTCACCCTTGTGCTTTGAAAGGTGAAAGCTAGGATCAAAAGGTGTAGAGACTGACTTACAGTTAAGAAAGTCAAACTTCTCTAAAATTTTCTCAAAATAATGTGATTGTGATAGAATGATGCCATTTAAAATTGTAATCTATTTAATGCCTAAAATGACATTAGCCTCTCCTAAATTTTTCATATCAAAATGCTGCGATAGAAATGACTTGACTTCTTTGATCAAGTCCATAATAGGAGCAAAAATGAGAATATCATCTACATATAAACAAAGCATAATGAATTTATCTCCTGCTTTCTTATAGTATAATTAAACATCGATCATAATTATTGACAATAAAATCATAAGCAAGGATAGTGGAGTCAAATTTCTCATTGCATTGCTTAGGTGCTTGCTTAAGACCATAGAGTGACTTAACTAACTTGCAAACCTTATGCTTTTGATCAGATGAGATAAAGCCTTCAGGCTGGGACATATAAATCTCTTCATTTAAATCGCCATTTAGGAATGCAGTTTTAACATCTATTTGGTGAATTTCTAACTTATGAATACATGCTAGAGCAAGAAAAACTCTAATGGTTGTAATCCTTGCAACAACAGGTGAATAGGTGTCAAAATAATCAATACCCTTCTTTTGTTTAAATCCTTGCACTATCACTCTAGCTTTATATTTTTTGATAATTGAATTGTCAAGTCTAAACTTCTTCTTAAAGATCCATCTACATCCTAATGCTTTATTACTATGAGGTAAGTTTGTTAAAATCTAGGTGTTGTTGCTAATGATAGACTCTATCTCACTATCAATAGCTTCCTTCCAATAAGGGGCATTAGGAGAGCTCACAACTTCCTAATATGAAGAAGGTATATATTCTAAAGAAAATATAATAAAATCTTCATGAAAATTCTTTGGGATTCTAGCTGTCTTACTTCTCCTAGGTTCAGACATAAATTTAGATTCTCTATATTAACTAGAAGAAGGAATATCAAAAACTTGCGTAGAAATTTTAGTTTTAAAAGAAAAAATATTTTTAAAGTAGGTTGCATCTTTAGCTTCAATGATGGTGTTGTTAGTAATTTCTCTAAATTTAGAATTAATAACTAGAAAATGGTTCATACTGTTATATAAAGCATAGCCAATCAGAATAGCATTTATAGTTTTAGATACTATCATTTTTCTTTTGGATTCAGGTATACCTATCTTGGCCAAACACCCTCACACTTTGAAAAAATTTAGTCGTGGCACTCTTTTCTTCCAAAGTTTAAAGGGCGTCTTATCTCTATTCTTAAAAGATATCTTATTGAGGATATAACATGCAGATAACAAAGCTTCCCCCCATAAGTTTTCTGGTACTCTAGAGAATTATAAGCATAGCATTAACTATATCCATTAAAGTTTTACTTTTTCTCTCTACTATAGTAGATTGAGATGCATATGGAGCAGTAAACTCAAGGACTATTCCACATGATCTTCACATAATTGGGTTGGCATATTGGAAATATATCTCCATCTTGATCTGATCTAAGTCTTTTAATTTTTTTCGAGCTGGTTTTCTACCTCTGCATTATAGAGTATGTAATAACCCAGTTGTTTGGATCTTTGAACTTGGCCCATATTCAAAAGAGCCTGAAACCTTATGTGTCATACATAAAAAAGAGAGAAAAACTCCTAAAAATTATTTAAAAAAATATCTTAATATTTAGTTCATAATAAATTCAAAATGAGATCCAAAAGAATGAATAGAGTCCAACGAGCCCAAGAGTAGCCCAAATGGAGTCCAAACAGAGAAGTTATGAGCAAAAGAAGATCGGAATGGGGTAGCAGGCTCTCGGGTCTGTCGGAGGGGCCCATCGGTGGTGGCGCGGCCCAGGCCGATGGCATGCGGTGGCGTTGGGCCAGCCCGTACTGGGTAGCCCCAGGTGCGTGGGTGAGCGAATGCGAGCCATGCTGGAATAGGCCGCGCGGGCACCTAGCAGGGGAGCATGGTCCACCACGAACCACCAGTCTACGAGGGAAGTATGGACTGAGAAATGATTTTCCTACCATTTCATGCAGTCCATGATACTATTCTATGGACTGATCACGATCCGACAGTCTAGAAAGAAGTCGATCGCGATCGAACGACTGAGATCTGATCTAGGCTTGATTAACGTGAAGTTATTTTGCGCGATCCAACGGTCAGAAAAGCTTCCTATCATAATTAGATGGATGGAAAGCAATCCAACCTTGATCAGAAGCTGTGTGCATGATCCGATGGCTCAGAAGAGAGCCGATCATAATCCACTAGTCCAGAATTGATTTCAAATATGTTTAGGACTAGATTTCCTATTGAAATATTATTTTTGAATTTCTGAAGTCTATATAACTCTGATTGACGAACTGTTTATTGTGTTAGAAAGCTAATGATATCTCAGAGGTACTAAGAGACTTTTTAAGAAGTTTTAGAAAAATTTTATATAAATTTTGAGATTTCTTGTTGAATGATTCTTATACAAGGGTTGAGTAAGATACATATTTTTGAGATTAGGAGGTTAAATTCATCATCAATAAAGGCAAGGATTTTTTAACACAAGCACTGATATTTATATTTATTATGGTACTGCATGATTTGATTTTCTATGGTTGATATTTATTTTATATTCGTTGGTATGATCATCTATATATTTAGCATCATATGGTTGTATTAAATAATGATGATTAAAAAAAGAAATATTTGGACTAGCCACGTTAAACTGAGAATAGCTTCACCACGGGCAGAAATGTGATATTTTGAGATTACCACAATGGACTGGAGTGTGACTAGTATGGTTTGCCACTATGGGCTGGAGCACAGCTAGTATGATTTATCGATCATGGGCTGGAACGTGATCATGATTAGTCCAAAATTCTTAAGACAACTATTGATTGATATAGATCATGTTATGAGATATGGTTGACAAGATATGAAATAATAATTAAGTAAAAAGGAGTTTTACTTAATTATATATGGTATATCACTTTGAAAAGATGAATATTTGATAGTATTTGATGTATGTTTAAATAAATCAATATTTAAATTTACTGATTATTTGATATGATGCTTGGCATGAGATTTTATTGATTATGGTTTCATGATGCTACTGTATAATAATTATTTTTGAAACATAATATGATACTGGTGCAAGTGTTTAAAAATTTTTACTAGACTATAAAGCTCACAAACCTTTTTTCTTTCTCTTTTCTTTTCAAAATTATAGGATATATGTATTTGGATAAGATTGAAATCATAATTGAAAGAATTGATTAGATAGAGCTCCATCAGTGACAGTTGGATGATCAAGTTTGGCTATGATTTGGGTTCACGAGTAAGTAGATGAATAGATAGAGCATCATTGACTTTTGATTCGATGATCGAAAGAATTTAATTGATATTTATGCAAATTTATCAATTAAAATAAAATTAAATTATTTTTATAAATTTTTGAGATTGTACTGAATTTTTAAGGTCTTGTATATTCCTTAGGGTACTTTTACTCTAAGGAGTGTGCGGCCATCACGTATCTAACCCGAGTGCTGGGTTCGAGGCGTGATAGATTAAGTTTACTCAAAGTCTCATCTTTGGTCTTAATAAGGTATGCATAACAATACCTAAAAAAATCATCTATGAAGGTTACAAAGTAGTAGTTTCCTGCTCTAGTAGGTCCCTATTTGAATTACAAACATCACTATGTATGAGTTCTAGAAGCTTAGTTTTATGTTCTACTATTTTGAAAGGTTTATGGGTTTGTTTGGCTTGAATACAAATTTCACATTTGGATTTGTGATCAATCTTAGATTTAGGGATAAAATTGAGGTTCGTCATTCTCCTAATAGTATCTAGGTTTATGTGACCTAGTCTGCCATGCCATGTATCACATGATTCCACATTAAGCACAATAAGGGAAGATGAAGAAATAGCATAAGAAACAACATTCAATTTAAATAAACCTTCAGATATATAGCCCTTCCCACAAAAGCATCTTCTTGAGTAATTACAACTTTATTGGATTCTAGAACAATTCTAAAGTCTAGTCGAACAAGAAGTGATCCACTAATTAGATTCCTTCTAACTTCTAGAACATGCTGTACATCATACAGGGTTAGGATCTTTTCCAAAGTCATTATCAAATCCACATGTCCTTTTTCCAGCACTGGTGCAGCAGCCACTACTACAGAATAGGACTATGGTAGTGGTTTGTAACCACTATCATAGACTAAAAAATCACTGCTATAGACTATGGCAATGGTTAGCTAACCGTTGTCACTGCGGCCATCAACGTAAGTCTATGGCAGTAGTTATTATAGTAGTTATGCGAACCACTATCATATATAATCTATGGCAGTGGTTCACTAACCGCTGTCATTTGTTGAGCTATGGCAGCAATTTTCTAATTACTGTCATAGATTTTCTATGACAGCGATTATGAAATCACTACCATAGATCTAATGCAGTGATTTCATAACTACTGTCACAGATCAATGGTAGCGGTTGGTACGTAACTTATGGCTGTGCTTGGCATGCCTACTATAGTGATTTTGCAACCACTGTCGTAGCTTTTGAATAATAAAAAAATAATTTTTTTAATTTTTTATATATTTTATCTGATAAATATAGAGATATATAACATAAGAAAAATATAAAAATATTATAAATATAAGAATATTTCTAAAATACTTAAATTTTATTATCAAATAAGTAATAAAATTTATTATAATATTTTTAAAAAAGATACATAAAAAATCTTCTAAATCTACATCATCATCACCAGGAGATGTAGTACAAGCTGGAGCCGGAGCTGAAGTTGGAGGGGCTAGAGCTGTAGGAGCTGGAGCTAGAATGTTGGCTAACATATCCTCAAGGCCCATGAAGTCAACTTCAAAATGCGCACTGAGCTATGTCACCATGGCGCTCAGGATGCCTTCTAGATGAGATGTGCGCTCCTCAGTGTGAGCAGCCCACATCATAGTCTGATCTGTCCGTGTCGTAGCCTGAGCTGCCTGCACTAATGCCTCCTCAAGCTGCTCATGACTGACGATGTCGGAAGCATGTGAAGAGATGCTCGCCTCAGACCAATAGCTCATCAATGTATATCTAGGCCTACATCAAATCCTTCTGAAGTGCTCAGGCCTCAAGATCTGAGATAGATGATCATGAAGGCTAGAGGTATCCGAGCCCTCACTCACGAGCACGTCTAACTGATCCTATAATTATAAATTTAAATAAAATAATATTAATAATATTATAATACTAATTATATAATATTCTATTTATTACTAACAAAAATTTTTCTGATCGTGGTGTTCATCAACCTATCCTTCTTGTCCATATGGCTGGATCGAAAGATCTCGCTACGGTTGAACATCACTCCATCTCTCATCAGCTATAATAATAGATCAGTTTATTAAAAATATGAAAAAAATTAATTTAATTTATTTAATAAAATTTAAAATTTATTATCTCTCTATATATATGACTGACCGTAGACTCATGGTCTAGAGTATGCATGTAATCCTAGGTTGACCGATTCTCTCGATTCTGATAAGAGGTAGCCTAATAAGTATTCAAATAAATAATAAATATTTAAAAAATATTCAAATATAATTTTAAATATGTTAATAAATTTAAAAATTAAAAATTTTATCTCGACTTGGAGAATAGTTCTGTATCCAAGGAACAAGCTCCTTCGGAGTATCTCATCGATGCTCGAGCCATCTGTTGATCTAAAGATTGATTTTGATGATGATAAAAAAATTTGATTATAAGTTATAAAGTCTAACGATATTTATGAGGATATGCAGTTTCAAAATTTTAAGTGCTCATAATTTTTTAAGTATTTTTTGATATGTTAATGAGGATAAAATCAAGTCAAAAAGATAAGTCTAGCCTACAAATTAAATTTAAAAAAAAAATATAAATAATTTTTGGTACGTATGGCATGTAAACTAGATCGATCCAGTCTAAAATCGAGCCAACCTAGTCTCAATGGAAACAAAAGATAAAAAATATAAAAAATAAAATTTTTAAAATATAGAAAATTGAGTCGATCCAGCTATAAACTGAGCCGATTCAGTAGAACTGAGCCGACCCAATCAGAAACTAAGTCAATCCAGTGTCTGAAATAACTAATTTTCATATCTATAGCTTTTTCATTTCATGAACTTTTCAACGGCTATTTTATCATCTTCAATGGCTAAATCTCTTTCTAAAAATCCTCTAGATGTCAAAAAATGGTGGATAGCCTCAAGAATATATGAAAATCCTTGGAGTATTAAGGATATATTTTTGAGAGCATATTGAGTATTCTTTAAAAATGCTAGAAAGTGAGCTGAAAAGAGAAGATGAGTTATTTTCAGAGTAATCCTTTGTCCTTCCATTATAAATCATCCTCAAGCAAGTAAAAGCAAGAGTGAAGAGAATCAAAGAGCTTTATAATCTCTCAATCATTCAAGCAGAAGAAATTAAGCCTACAAGCAAAGCAACTTAGATTTTCTTCTCTTGTGCTTTAAAAGAGTTTGTTTTAATTATATTTCTATATTTTGTTTTAAGTTTTTTGGGATAAGAAACTTGGGTTGGTCCAAGCCTTGAATTGGATGATTATATTGGTTTGATTGGTAAGCCAAAGTTAAAACCAATCGAAATTGATTATTATCCCAAAGAAAAATAATCACTTATGAAATTTTGGTTGGTGATCCGAGAAAAATTAAGTGGATTGATTATGAGCCTAGAAAATAATTTTGTACGATTTTGGTTGATGAGCAACAAAAAATTAACTGAATTTGATTGTGAGCCCAAAAAATAATCGGACTATAAATCTAGTTATGAATTATAGTTGAATTTCTAAGGGATATACTTGGAGAGTGGATATAGGTGCTTAGTTTGGTACCGAACCACTATAAAATTTGCATATTTGTGTTTATGCTTATTGCTCTTGTTGGTGCAGAAATTGGTCATCGCCAAAATCGACTGGAGCAGTGGTGGACGAGGTCACCGTCGGAAACCTGCAAAATAAAGTTTCATCCGGAGCCGGTGGAGGGTGGCTCCGACAGGACCCTCCGACGATCAAGTCAGCTTTGGCCAACAGGAATGGAGTGCTCGAAAATAATTTCTGCAGAGCTTAGAGATGAAGAGGAGATCTTAGAGATCAGAGAGATTAGAGGTTAGCATATCTGGAGAGTCCTTTTTATAGGTGAAGCTTGATGGCGACAGCTGTTGCCGCGTGGTGGCGGGCCGCTCGAGGTTCGACGAAGTCAGTCCCAGGGGAGGGGTGCTGTCTGCAGCACCGCCTGCAATGGATTGATGGTGACAGCCATCATCGTCTGGTAGTGGGTCGCTATCGCTTGTGGCAAATTGATGGTGACCGTTCGTCCAGCTTTAATAGCCATGGCTCTCAGACAGCAGGCATTGATTAGACTTTGGCATATATCGATCTCAAAAAAGTTTGGAAGAAGTTTGAATCCCATGGGAGTCCGACTGAAGCTCGACCCTTGAGGAGTTCCGCTAAAGCCTGGTTGTTGGAAGTCCAAGGGGTTCGGCCACTGGGAGTCCAAGGTGTTTGACCACTGGGAGTCCAAGGAGTTCGACCGTGGCTACTGATTGTATGAGGCAGAGTATCGAACTGAACTTCGATAGGAGTGGGATTTATCCCCAACAGTAGTCCTCCCACTCTCGAGTTCGAAGCTCGAAGGAAGGGAGTGCGGAAAAGGCGACTGTCGAAATCCTCTTTCGAGCTCCATGCTGGTTCAAGTCAGAGTTCGGAGGAGCTCTGATCTGCAGCTAGGATTGATGCGGTCGCTCGGGAGAGATTTTATCTCTATCCTTGGTCGTCCCGGGCGTGCCGACCAAGGTGATCTCTTGATTTTATCTCTGATCGAGGTTGGCTCGAGCGACCTGGTCGAGGTTGGCTCGGGCGCTCTGATCGAGGCTGATGGAGATCCTACCTCCTATAAACTTCGGAGCTCGAATTTAGACTTTGCTCGCGTTAGGATGAGGTCCTCCTTCTGTTTCTAATGGGCTGTGGGGGCACATGCGGACCGTCGCCGAGCCTCTCCCCCATCTCGTCTAAGGTGAACGAGGCCTTCGACTTTGCTCGTGTTAGGACGAGGTCCTCCTCCTGTTCCTAACGGGCTGTGGGGGCACATGCGACCATCGTCCGAGCCTCTCCTCC
Source organism: Cocos nucifera (assembly GCA_006176705.1). NCBI lineage: Eukaryota > Viridiplantae > Streptophyta > Magnoliopsida > Arecales > Arecaceae > Cocos > Cocos nucifera. The sequence goes on along the minus strand of QRFJ01000003.1, from coordinate 2,040,877 downwards.
CATCTCGTCTAAGGTGAACGAGGCCTTCGACTTTGCTCGCGTTAGGACGAGGTCCTCCTCCTATTCCTAACGGGCTATGGGGGCACATGCGGACCATCGGAGCCTCTCCCCCATCTCATCTAAGGTGAACGAGGCCTTCGACTTTGCTCGCATTAGGACGAGGTCCTTCTATTCCTAACGGGCTGTGGGGGCACATGCGGACCATCGTTCGAGCCTCTCCCCCCATCTCGTCTAAGGTGAACGAGGTCCTTCGACTTTGCTCGCATTAGGACGAGGTCCTCCTTCTGTTCCTAACGGGCTGTGGGGGCACATGCGGACCATCGTCCCGAGCCTCTCTCCCCATCTCGTCTAAGGTGAACGAGGCCTTCGACTTTGCTCGCGTTAGGATGAGGTCCTCCTCCTATTCCTAACGGGCTGTGGGGGCACATGCGGACCATCGTCCGAGCCTCTCTCCCCATCTCGTCTAAGGTGAACGAGGCCTTCGACTTTGCTCGCATTAGGACGAGGTCCTCCTCCTGTTCCTAACGGATTGTGGGGGCACATGCGGACCGTCGTCCGAGCCTCTCCCCCCATCTCGTCTAAGGTGAACGAGGCCTTCGACTTTGCTCGCGTTAGGATGAGGTCCTCCTCCTATTCCTAACGGACTGTGGGGGCACATGCGGACCATCGTCCGAGCCTCTTCCTCCATCTCGTCTAAGGTGAATGAGGCCTTCGACTTTGGGAAGGTCTTATTTCCCACAGTCGAGGTTGACTCGGGGGAGATCTTATCTCCTGCAGCCGAGGTTAGAGGTCTTTGATCTACTTGCGTTAGGATGAGGTTCTCCTCCTATTCCTAATGAGCCACTTTCGCTCATTTCTTTCCTACCATCACGTAATTCTTGTACCAGAAATCAACAATGCTAAGCGAAGGAGTTTTTAAAGGAAGTCTACTGATAATACATTCTTAGGTTTTCTGAGTTCCAAGGTCGGAAAAGCACTATCCCTCCGAGCTTCTTCAGATGATAAGTTTTGGGCCGGATGACCTCCACCACTTCGTACGAACCTTTCCAATTTGGGGCGAGCTTCCCTTGACTCTGAGGCTAAACGACAGCGGCTCACCGGAGCACTAAGTCCCCCACTCTGAACGTCTTATTTTTAACTCTGAAGTTGTAGTACCGAGCCACCTTCCATTTGTAGGCTGCCATCCGGACGCGGGCTTCCTTCCTTTTTTCTTTCAGAAGGTCGAGGTTGACTCTGAGGTCCTGAGGGTTGTGTCGCTCATTGAAGCCCACGACTCGTGCAGATGAAAGCTTGAGTTCGACCGAGATAACTGCCTTAGTGCCAAAGGCCAAGGTGAAGGATGTTTCTCTGGTCGACACCCTTTGAGTAGTTCGGTATGCCCAGAGGACATGGTAGAGTTCGTCCATCCAGGCCCCTTTTGCCCTATCGAGCCTTGCTTTGATTTTTTGCAGCAGGGTTCGGTTGGTTACCTCAGCTTTTTCATTGGCCTGTGGGTGAGCCACCGATGTGAAGCGGTGGAAGATGTTTAGTCTTTCGCAGAACTCGACGAACCTTGCCCTAGCGAACTGTCGCCCATTATCGATTATGAGGGTTCGAGGTAGGTCGAACCGATAGACTAGTGACTTTCAGACGAAGTTCTGCACCTTGGCCTCGGTAATCTTCGTTAGTGGTTTGGCTTCGACCCACTTGATGAAATAGTCAATCGCGATCAGGAAAAACTTTCGCTGCCCAGATGCCGTTGGGAAGGGATCGAGTATATCCATTCCCCACTACGCAAATGGCCAAGGTGTGCTGAGCGAAGCAAGTTTGGATGCTGGCTGCCTCTGCATACTGGCGTTCTTCTGACAGCGGTCGCACCTCTTTATGTATTCCATGGAATCGCGAAATAAGGTCGGCCAGTAGTACCCCTGTCAGAGTAGTTTTTGCGACAGGGACCTGGCTCCTATGTGACTTCTGCAGAGTCCTTCGTGCACATCCCGTAGCACGAGGTCGGCCTCTGAAGATCAGAGATATCTCAGCAACGGGAGGGAATACGACCTTTTGTACAACCTACCTTCGTGTAAGACGTAGCGAAAGGCCTGATTCCTGAGCTTTCAAGTTTCTTTTTGGTCGCAGGAAAGGATCCCCTCTTTAAGGTAGGCGATCAATAGGTCGATCCAACTGGGCTCGAATTTCATCTGCAGGATGGCCTGAGGTTCCTCTGTGGTTGGGCACTTCAAAGTTTTCAAAAATACTTCTTTGGACAGCTTGGTCGGGACTGAAGCGGCTAACCTGGAGAGAAGATCGGCTCTTGCATTTTCCACCCTCGGGATGTGCTGAATGTCGAAACTGTCGAAGGCCAGGATCAAATTCTTCACTTTTCCGAGGTACCTCACCGTGCTTTCCTCCCATGCCTCGTAGCCACCGCCATGGGGGTCCTGCCGGAGCCACCCCCCACTGGCTCCGAACGAAACTTTATTTTGTAGGTCTCCGACGGCGACCTCATCTACCACTGCTCCAGCCGATTTCGACGACGATCAGATTCTGCGTCAATAGCTCTTATTCTTTACATCTTTTATCTTTTTATTGTTCTTTACATAAAATATTATATTATTTATCATGTGCACATCACATTTAATTTAAATCATTGAAAATATGCACATTAGTCATTTATTTTTTAAAATATCTAATTCATCCCTCCTTTTGGATAGCCATACCTGGGTAACAATTGGTATCAGAGCAGGTGCTCTGAATTTTTTTTATATTCTAGAGCTAAAGATCTTATGGCTGATCTATTTGGTTCTTTGTTGAGTGAAGAACACTCAACCATTAGACCTTCTTTTTTCAATGACACCAACTATACTTATTGAAAACTATACTTAGTAAATAATTTTGCAGGTTCACCAAGGATCCAATAGAATGAAAAAAAAATTATGAATGGATGTCTTGAAAATGAAAATAAATGGATGATGCTATTGGATAAAATCTAAATTTTTCTCACATCATACCATCAATATTTATTTGATTGATTCTATTGATTTTAATAATCTATTGATATGATTTCATATCATATTTACTTGCTTGAAATACTTTTCATATTTTGGCAAGATTAGTATGAGTGATTGATTTTAATGTTTGAAATGATTTGGATACTTTGATTTTTAAATCAATGTACTCTTCTATAAGTATTATATTTTGAATCAATATGAAATTAATTTATCTTGAAATTTAGCATGATATTTCAATTTTTCTTTATCAATTATATACTTAAGAATCTTGAATCAACAAAAGTTAAATTGGATATGAATGTTTTAATTGCTAAACCTATAAAAAAAATAAATTTTGATATTTTCTAATAAAATACTTAATTATCAAAATTCTTCTAAAAATTTTTTGATCTAAGTACTTGAAGATAAGATACTCTAGTCATAAAAGATCAAGTGCTTGACTTTGATAATTTATATTATATCTTAGCTTGAGCTCTAAGGACTTAAAATTTTTTTAGTTCAACCTAACTTTTGAAGTCTTTATCTAATTTTTCTTTGACCTAATCTTGATATGATCTTATTTGATTTGATTGATTATCATACCACCAATTGAATGTTAAATTATTCAATATTTTATCTTATTAATTTTGATGATGTTATATGATTGACTATTATAATTGATTATGATCGAAGATATATTAAACAAAATTGATTTATGAATTTTTATGATTAAAATTTAAAAATAATTTGAAACATTGACATATTCGTTTGATAAGCTAAATTTCTTAAAGAAATATTTTTAAATTTAATTGATATCTTAAATTATAGTAAATACTATTGATGACAATAAGGGAGAGAAAATTTGGTAAATGAAGAAAATAAATTTAACATATCAAATTACATCGAAATCTTGCCATAATATGATATTTTTCATAATATGATTTTAATTTAGTTATGAGATATAAAATTGATCAAGAGTAAGCAAGAAATGAAATTAAAAAATATGACATATAGTAAGGAGGAGCGAATTTTGAATAAAAGTTAAACTCAATATTAAGAAAAAGCTTAATATTTTTAGATTATTTTACTTTCCTGATTTTATTGATAATCCCTATTTAGAGTTATTCTTTTTGATGATGTCAAAAAGAGGAAGAGTTATTATTGAGTATATGCTTGAGCTTAACTATAATAAAGTATGTTCTTATTATTTAGTGGTTTCATGCCTTTAAATATGTAATTATTTAGAAATCCACTATATATTATTTTACATATACTCAAAAATTTTATCATCATCAAAAATAAGAAGATTATTGACTTAAAGACTGATTTTGATGATGATAAAGAATTTTGAGTATAAGTTATAAAGTCTAACGATATTTATGAGGATGTGCAGTCTCAAAATTCTAAGTGCTCATAATTTTTTCAAGTATTTCTCAATATGTTAATGAGAATAAAATTAAGTCAAGAAGGCAAGTCTAGCTATAAATCAAATTGATGAAAAAAGGATCATAAACAGTCTTTAGCATGCATAGCACGCAAATTAGATCGACCTAGTCTGAAACTGAGCCGATCTAGTCTCAGAAAAGTAAAAGATAGAAAGGACAGAAAATAAAATTTTTAAGACCTAGGAGACTGAGCCGACTCATCTACAAACTAAGCCGACTCAATAGGACTGAGCCGATTCAGTCAAAAACTGAGCCAACCAAGTATCTGTAATGGCTAGTTTTTAGATCTGCAACTTTTTCATTTCATGGGCTTTCCAACGACTATTTTTTCGTCTCCAATGGCTAAATCTCTTTCTGAAAAACTCCTAGATATCAAAAAATGGTGGATAGCCTCAACAATATATATGAAAATTTTTGGAGCATTAAGGATATGTTTTTGTGAGCATACTGAGTATTCTTTAAGAAAGCTATGGAGTGAGCTGAAAAGAGAAGAGGAGTTATTTTCAGAGTGATCCTTTGTCCTTCCACTATAAATTATTTTCAAGCAAGTGAGAGCAAGAGTAAAGAAAATCAAAAAGCCTTACAATCTCTCAATCATCCAAGAAGAAGAAATCAAGCCTATAAGCAAAACAACTTAGATTTTCTTCTCTTGTGCTTCGAAAGAGTTTGTTTTAATTATATTTCTATATTTTGTTTCAAGTTTCTTGGGGTGAGAAACTTAGGTTGGTTCAAGCCTTGAATTGAATAATTATATTGGTTTAATTGGTGAATCAAAGTTAAAATCAATCGGAATTGATTGTTAGTCTGGAAAAAAATAATCACTTATGAGATTTTGGTTGGTGATCAAAAAAAATCAACTGAATTAATTATGAACCCAAAAAATAATCTTGCATGATTTTGGTTGGTGAGCCAAAAAAAATCAAGTGGGTTTGATTGTGAGCCCAAAAAATAATCAGACTGTAATTCTAATTATGAATTATAGTTGAATTTTTAAGGGATATACTTGGGGAGTGGACGTAGGTGCTGAGTTTGGCACTGAACCATTATAAAATTTATGTATTTGTATTTATGCTTATTGCTCTTATTCTTTACATCTTTTATCATTTCATTGCTTTTTACATAAAAGATTATATTATTTATCGTGTGCATATCACTTAGTTTAAATTATTAAAAATCTACTCATTAGTCATTTATTTTTTAAAATACCTAATTTACCCTTCCTCTTAGGTAGCCATGCCTGAGCAACACCATCCTCTATGGAGCTTGATCTTGCAGCCCTAGTATAACTCTCCAATCTTCTTCAATCGGGCATCTCGAGCCCTCTCATGATATGGAAAGTCGTACCTCCTCTACATAAAGTTATCAAAGATCAATTATCAAATTATTTTAATCAAATAAAGTGTAAACAAATCAAATGCATAAATATAATTAAGATACACTTATTCATATCTCCTCCCATACCCGATTTCTGACACCAGCATCCATCAATCGCTAATCTATGGGAATATCGGAATGATGTTGGACTACCACATAAGTACTCCAAAAAAAGAATGCATCTCCTGCACGGTCTCCCCTACTGGCCTTTCCTCAACATCATACTGCATCATCACCTGATGCTGACGGTTCCACACATGCAGCATGCATGTTGGATCGCGAAATATCCTACTGGATGATGCACTTGCAATAAAAATATGTTATGCAAATATATATGTGTATAAATACTATATAAAAAAATAAATAAATAATATAATAAAAATATACACTCAGATGTCGGTGTCGGATCATGTGTTGGAGATGTGGCTAACGGTAAAGGCTCAGATATTGGTGGAGTAGATGTTGATGGTGGAGTAGATGTCGATGGTCCCTAAGCAGCCGATGTGGAGGTAGATGGAGTATGCTCCGACTGCTCCTTAGATGTCAAGCTCCGCATAGCCCACCGAGGGACGAGGGTGAAAGCTAGATGGCATTTCAGTGCCATCATGATCTGCAATGTTAATGAACATTAACCAATATGATATGTTGAATAATAATATTAGTATAGTTCAATAAATAGATTCTAATATTTATACCAGAATATTGAAGTCATCGTCTAGTGGCATCTATAATATGGATATTACCATCGCTCTTGACAAATGTATCTAAGATCTCGATAGTATCAGATAAGTTTTGTCCTAGAGGAGCACTTTGCATGCATGGTCCAATATCGTCATTAACTTCGGTATCATCAAAGAGATACCGTTTGATTATTATAATTATCTATAAAATTATTTGCAATTCCCAAACCATTCAAATTGGATAATTAATGATCAATATACATAATTCTTCCATCCGTACAATTACATAAAAATGTATGGATGTTGGAGATTATGTACACTAATCAATAGACGGGTCTATCGTAATGCAATACAAAAGCAATAAGATATAAACACCTAGAAAATGTTATACAATAAATTCTACAACATGAATTACATCTATAAATATATCTGAGAGAGAGAGGCGGCCGGGGAGGCACCGTGATGGGGAGGCCGGGGGAGGGTGTGGTGGTGCATAGTGATGGGAAGGGGCGGCCTAGGGGGTGGGGGTGGCGGGGGTTGGGGGTTGACCGGGGAGGGGCGGGGGCATCGAGAGGCGAGGGCGGTTGGGGATGAGGGCCCGGGGGGCGTAGTGATAGGGAGGCCGGGGGGGTGCAAGGTGATGGGGAGGGCAGCCCGTGAGGTGGTGGTGGCGGGGGTTGGGAGATTGACTATGGAGGGGTCGAGAGGGGGGGCGGCCCGGGGGTGGGTGGTGGGGTGGCGGGGTTGGAGGATTGATCGGGGAGGGGCCAAGAGGTGGGGGCAGTTGGGGATGGGGGTTTTCGGAAGGGAAGGAGAGGCAGCACCGATCGGGGAAGAAGAGGGGTGGGGTCTCATCGATAGCGAAAAGGAGTGAGAGAGAGCACACGGGAGGGAACCCAATTTTGGACATGTTAATTTTAACCTAACCTACAGCAACGATTTTCAAACCACTGCCATAGACATAGGTCTATGGCAGTGGTTAGAAAACCGCTGCCATAGATCGACTTTCAGTAATCACTACCATAGATTAAAAATTAATTTTTTATATTTTTACTCTAAATATTATATAATTTTAAAATTTAATGTCCATTTCACTGCCATAGATCGACTTTCAGTAACCACTACCATAGATTAAAAATTAATTTTTTATATTTTTACTCTAAATATTATATAATTTTAAAATTTAATGTCCATTTTCTTCATTCATTATCTAAATAATTATCATTAAAATATCATCACAAAAGATTGCCTCGATCCGATGGCCCTAGCTTCATCGATTAGAAAAATTTGATTTTGACGATCATGAACGACGATGTGATGATCTGATAGATGAAGATCACTGATGAATCCAAAAATCTATAATGATAATCTTGATAATATTTATAGCATACTATCAAAGTTTTACTTCAATCGAATATCGTTGTCATGGTCAATTTAGTATGGAATGATTTCGACCGTTAAATGAAAAACAAGCGATCAAAGGGCCAAACAGTATCCAATTACGAGATAATTTTTTAGTTAAATGATCTTTGCTATAATTTGAATAATTTTATATAGCAATGGTCGTAAAATTTAAATTATTTTTGTATGAACTATTTACGTTAAGCAGATCTTGCAAAAGCACGAGCATAATTACCAATGAAGTTTAAGAATGGTTATCAAGCAACGTATAATTTTGGATCATTCTTAGATTCACAAGTTGAATTTTATGATCACCACCGTAAAAATAATTAAAGTAGTAAGCAAGATCATTTATGAAAAAAATTATCTCATAATCAGACGTCGTCTGGTCCTTTGATCACTCGTTTATTATTTAACGATCAAAATTATTCAATACTAAATTGACCAAGATAACGATATCCAATTAAAATGAAACTTTGACAGTATGCTATAAATATCACCAAAATCATCATTGTAGATTTTCAGATCCATCGAAGGTCTTCATCTATCAGATCATCGTATTGTCATTCGTGGTAGTCGAAATCAAATTTTTCTGATCGATAAAGCTAGGGCCATCGGATCGAAGCAATCTTTTGTAATGAGATTCTAATGATAATTATTTAGATAATAAACGATGAAGATGGATATTAAATTTTAAAATTATATAATATTTAGAACAAAAGTATAAAAAATAGATATGGCAGCGATTACACAGAACTGCTGCTATAGGTCGCATCTATTGCAGCGATTATTTTAAACCGCTGCCATAGATCAAGTAAACTGCTACCATATATCGGACCTATAATAGCGATTCGATGTAACCGCTGCCATAGATCATATCTATGACAGTGGTTCTTTGTAACCGCTACTATAGGTCAATCTATGGCAGCGATTTTGAAAACTACTGTCATAGTATGCGCTACCATAATTCTTTTTGTAGTAGTGAGCTCCATTTTTTAAGATCACACATCCTCCACCTGAGACCTAATAGTGAAGAAATAGGAGTGATCATAACATACATGCACATTAGCTCCTGAAACTAACTACCAATCGAAGTTCAAATAAGTCAAATTTACTGAAGGTACAAATGAAACTGACCTGAACTTGGTCTGAGAGGTTCGTTCCCCAGTAGTGATCATATGCACTTGGGGCTTTTGTGCACTAGAATCCCTTTTTCGATTCTTTATTTGTGGTAGAAGCACTTGCTAGTAAGATGATTAGACCATCCGGACGAAACAAAAGTGCTTGCCTTCTGCTTTCCCGTCCTTAAAATTTTGGTCATTAGGATTAGGATGATAATGTTAGGAAGAGCATTGTGCAATTTTACCCTTGGGCTTGAAGTTTTTCCCTCTATGTCTTAGGTTTTGGTTTTGACTTTGGGTTTGCTTTGTGAGGTTAACCTTAGCTTTCATTTGGTTAAAGGGTTGGTCTTTGGCTGTAAATTGTTCTTCCATGCTCAAGGAGTTAAAGACATCTCTAAGTGACATTCTACCTTGTGTGTGCTTGAGGTGATTTGTAAAATTGGACCAAGATAGAGAGGTGGTAACATGCTACTAGATAATTTTCATCTAGGATTGTGCCTGACTCACTAATGCCTCTGACTAAATTTTTGAACTTCCTGATTATAGGCTTGCCGTCAACTATTTTAAAGTTATGGAATTGTGAAATGGTATATCTGACCATACCGGCATCATCATGAGCATAATAATCTTCTAAGTCATCCCAAAGTTCTTCAGCGGTTTTACATGTATGAAATGTGGCATAAAGGTCAGTAGTCAAACAACCAAGTATTCTATTCTTGCAATGGTAATCGATCTCTCCAGGAGTTCTCAAGAAGGTTTGTGCAGTGCTTTGTGCTGAGGTACTCGGTGCCGTGCCAATTGCAGTTTGAGATTAGGTGTTATCCCCTTGTGTTGGGTTTGAAGATTCACCAGTTTTAGAAAGAGAAGGTGTAATTCCTAAAGCTTAAAGTAAACCCAAGGTAGATAGCCAACATTCTACCTGGCCTTGCCACTCCCCGAAGTTAGGTCCACCAGAATACTTTTCAGGTTTAAGACTAGATTGGGTTATGCAATAAGGCCAAAGATCTGAAAAAAAAAATGGAAGACATGTTTTCAATAAGATGCACATCATATAACATATGTAAGCAAATATAACAAATACATGTTGGATGGTTTCTAACCATGTTCGAAACTATATTTCTATCTTCTTTAAAGTTTGTCAGAATACAAGACTCTGATTCAAGATTTCAATATCAAAATCTGAAATTTATGATCAGAGTGTGAGCAATTTTTTTATAAGAACAATGAACAGAATTTTTTTAGTTCTTTAAAGTTTACTAAAAACTACTAATAAAGGGGTAACTGAAATCTGCCTTGAAGAAACACTAGTAGAAAATGATCAGATCTGATTTCTGATGGAAATCAAGAAATGTAAGATACGATTCAGATTTTAATTCTAATGCAGAAATTACTTTTCAGGTAAAGTTTAGATCAAAATTTATGCAGAAATTAGGTTACAAAAAAAAAAAAAAAAAAATGCAGCAATGCATAAGGTGATGCAAGAATATAGAACTTTCAACGGATCTAAAATTTGGCCCGTTTATCGTATTGAAATGTTAGAAAATAACTTGCTGGAAACAGATATCTCAAACAAAGAATGAAAGGTTCTATTCTAAAGATTGTAGAGTTCAAAATTTTGAACAAGCTAGAATAAAATTTGGATTCTCTTGCCAGCAGAAATCAGTTATTGCAAATTTATAAGCACGACACGACGATATGATCTGAATTAAAATAAAAATGGCTGGCCTGGATTCGATGCCTACCATCCTAAAAATAAGGTACATGAGAGAAAAGGAGTATTAACATTCCAAACGGTTACAAAACAGGACAATCACGTTTAAAATAGGATAAAAATAATTTTAAAAATATATAAAATTAAAAGAAACGTTAAAATTTTTAAAACTTAAAAATAGAAACATATAAGTTTCTAATAGAAAATGGGTGGTCTCAGGCTAGAAACATGGTTCACTGGTGATCGTTACCTAACTCTAGCCCCTCATGGCCGGCTACTTGCCGAGCATCAAACGATGAATGGAAAAAGATTAGAGTGTTAAAAACCCACAATGTGGAGAATGGTTATCAGCATTTCCAGCCCTACGTTTGTGAGCAACTTTTATGTGTTGAAATACCAAGGAATTGGAGCAACGTGGGAGCTCCACTGTCAAAGAATGGAGGTGAACGACAGAGCCCATTTCTACCCACTAGAGTCAAACCCCACCACCATTTTAGATGCGGCCCACAAAAACAAGCGAAGGATTAGTCCTTGTCAATATATATATATATATATATCAAAACCTTTTCTGAACAGCAATGGATCAACTTATGTTTCCCGTTAACATTTAAATCCTAAGCTGACCAGGACTACACGACTTGCCGTTGACGAAGCCTTGACTCAGGTTTGCTAAAGTGCCCTGACTCACGTCTCAGCTTGCCTCCTAGATACTTAACTAACTTCGACCCTAGTTGAGACACTGAAATAAATAAATAATCGATAAGGCAATCTTAGTATAAATAAGATTCACGGTGACTCTCAACACTCACATAGTTCATATATATACTAGCTGTTAATAAATGGTTAATCTTTTAAGGTGTAAAGTAGGCACGTAGCAAGAGACAAGCTCATTCATAAACATGCAAGCCATTTGTCATATAAAAACCAAGTCACATTGTGATCATTCATACTAACAACAAACACATATAAACTGAGTACAGAATTGAGCACAAACTACAAACTCCTCGCAGCCAGTACTGAAAGGGGCAAGGAAAAAAATAAAATTTTAAAAAATAAAAAAAAAAAGAGAGGAAAAAAAGGGAAAATACAATAAGCATATTTTGTTTTTTGAGGAGAAGGGAGGTAGATTCCACCCAAATATTATTAAAAGAAAATTTTACAAGCATGATCGTTTTTATTTGCGCCTGAGACACCTTGGGAAAGAACAGAAAATAAGCTACGTTGCATTCTCCATCAAGCTCTTAAACTCACTGAAATCAATCCTCCCATCACCATCCTCATCAAATACTCGAATCATCCTCTCACAATCCTCCAACTTCATCCCCTCCCATCCCAACCTCCTCAACACACCCCATAGTTCCTTGGGGCTTATGAATCCATCCTCGTTCCTGTCAAACACGTAAAATGCTTCCTCCAACTCCTCCAAACTAGCTTTTTTCTCCTCCAACAGCTCATGAACTCCTTCCAATAGTCTACACTCTTTGCACTTGCCATCATCAACACCTCCACTCTCCCCCACTTCATCACTCCTCCAACCCACCATTAATCCAAGACTTCTCATGACCAATTTAATATCATCATAGACTAGTCCTCCTCTATCGTTACATGATTCGCATTCCTCGGGTGGCAACAGCTCGTCTTCGTCTTCCTCCTCCTCGACGAAGGGCTCATCTCGAATGATAAACTTGATCGGAGTTAAAAGAAGACGGATGATCAGTAAACAACTATAAAGGATTTCTCTGGTGAACGTAAAGTATCTGATTAAGATGAACACTATGGAGCCTTCCATTGCGACTTATCTCGGTGTGAATGAGATCAAAGTGATGACGACCAGATGAATCTGTCATGTATGAAGGGCTATTTATAAAGCTCTCTGGTTGGCCCGGAAAGGAGTCTTCCAGGCAAGTGCATGGAAAGTGGTGAGAAGAGCAAATCCATTTTGCAGTCTGCTTCCATGCAATTATATTATTCTGTTCCTTCCTTCTACGTAATATTTCCAGCAACTTCTGTGAAAGGGTCTGAAAAGCCACTGACCTTCGACCAAATCAACTGTTTAAAACATTTATATCGTCAAGTCGGTGCATAAATGGGCCCGAGCCCATAGCCAGTTCTCTGTTTCTTTGACCTGCACTTGACCATGGCATCCAACATCACGCGGGTTCATTTGGGTTTAGTGGCCTCTAGGAGAGGTTAGACGAGCTAATCATCGTTCTTGGGCTTGGACTCGGTTACAATTTTTAGACTTGGCTGTGACAACAGATATGGATGACTTATGATAATTAATGTGGGTCTTTACCTTTATGAGACTTGGTCTTCCTTTTTTTTTTAAATGAACTCTTTCTCTGTAATTGAAACTAAACTAACAACAAGCAGTTGCTGTCTTGGATTCACATCACAAATCGATCTTTCGGAGACTGGTTTTTTGACTTCCTTGTTTGTTTGTAGGATATCCATCAGCTGTAGGATATCACTAGTGAACCATAATCCACATTTGAGATTAGTTAATTATTTTTATGCAGTGTAATTCCTGACGAAGAACTGAAGTCAAGAAAAAGCTTTGATGTGAAGCAAATTGCCTCAATCCTATCTTAAGTTGTGGGCAATGACGTGTGTGAATGAGTGTCATACATTTAGAACTCATTTGATTTATGGAAAAAAAAAATTTTCTCAGAAAATAATTTTTTGAAAAGTTATTTCTTGCAAATAGAATTTTGGTATGTTTGATTGGCCATAAAAAATGATTTATTGAAGAGTAGTTTATATTTGGTTGAATATGCATTTTCTTAAAAAAATAATATAAAATATCCATTATATCCTTAATAGATATAAGATCATATATTTTTACTCTTAAACTTTATATAAATAATAATATTATATTTATATTAATATAAAAAATAATATTAATATATTATAATATAATATTAGATCTTAATAATTTATTATATTAATATATATTATGTTATGTTAATATAATATTAATATTTTAATATAAATAAATTTATTAATATCTTAATAAATATAATATTATATTAATATAAATATTGATATATTCATATAAATACTATGTCAATATTAATAAAAAATATTATATTAATATAAATATTAAAATATAAAAATAATATTAATATTATATTATGCAATCATTATTTAGTATTCCATCCTAGCCATTCATAATATTTTATAAAATTTTAGTCATAGATCTTAAAAGAATATTTTGAAAAAAAAAATATCATCATTTTTCATTCATGGGAAGTGCCAAAACCCATCTTTTTCATGGATTTTCACTTCCTATGAAAAAGTAACTTTCCACAAAAATAATTTTTTTCTACCTCCCTTCTCTTAAAATTTTAACCAAACAAGAGGCTTCCTTTTTACTTTCTAGAAACTATTTTTTTCCCCCTTTGCTTCCTACGAATCAAACAAATCCTTAATGTCAATAGGGTTTAGGAGCCTAATTTTGCTCCCCCGTTCCCCTACCAAAATAAACAATTGACACAAAAATAGCCCATATATTTGCAACTTCACCATACCATACGATTGACCCTTTACCAAAACAGAAGATAAAGGAATGCATCTTCACAAGAATTAGAAATGGAATGCATCATGCCAAGTCAAACAGGAGACCTCAAGCTGAAGACAGGAAACATTTGGGGCCAAGTTTTTAATTAAAAATAGGATCTGAACCTGACAGCAAACAAAAGATAAAATAGATGGAGTACAAGTAATAGGTTTTGTAAACCAAACCAATAATATAATCCTTAGTAGGCTGTAAAGCCATTACCATCTCAATCTATTGCACCATGAACAAAATCTCCTCCTCTTTTAGCTCCGTCTTTAATGGCTCTCACCCCATGAACTTATCTCTCCCTCAGAGACAATTCATGAATTCTAAACGTCGATATTACGTCACATCAAAAACCAAGAGTTTAGACCTGGACTTTGCCAACAGAATTGGACGAGTTCAACATTGACTTATGATATATAATATGGGTCTTTATCTTTATGAGACTTGGTCTTCCTTTTTTAAATGAAGCATTTCCCTGTAAATCCGTGTGACTGAAGCCAACGTAACAAGAAGCAGCTGCTGGTCCCAGATTCCGATAAGAAATCGATATTTGGGAGACTGGCTTCTTGGCTTCTTTTGCTTGTAGGATATCCATATGACATAAATGGGCCCTACGATGTGACATGTTGGAGATAAATCTTGTTTCTATCGAAGTCCAGCTTGATACTTAGTCTAATGCAACTGATAATCATAGAAGAACTTCGATCAAAAATTCTCCTCCAATGATCGAATTCCAGCCGAACTTCTCTAACGACCAAACATTAGCCAAACTCCTCCAATCAACCGAACTCTTCCAGCGGTCAAATCTTAGCCAAACTCCTTCAGCCAGTCAAATTTCTAAGTAGTCGAGCCCCATCCAAACTCCTTCCGAACTTCTCCTGCAGTCAGACTCCTTCGGAAGCCGAACTCCTTCCGAATCACTCATTCAGTCAGATTTCTACAGGAGCCGAACTCCTTCTGGACTCCTTCAGTCAAGTTTCTACAGGAGCCAAACTTCTTCTGAACTCCTCCAACGGTCGAACTCCTTTCGGACTCCTCCTTTAGCTAGCATCCCTCCCGGATGATCTCCTCTAACCGTATCCCCCTTAGAAGTCTGAACTCCTTTGAATTAATGTATGTCGAAGTTCTTTACCGACCAACACCTGCTTCCTTCAAACTTCGATTATTGAATCTCAACGAACGGTCACTATCAGTCTGACGACACCTCTCCCTCTCCGTACCGAACCCAACGTAGCCCTAAGCGGCTCAGTACCGGATAGCTACGGCTGTCGCTATCAGTCTACTACAGATAGCGCTACAGACGGTGCTTCCCTCCATGACAGACTTCACCAGGCCTCGAACGGCCTGCTACCAGACAGTTGCAGCTGTCACTATCAATCCGCTACAAGCTCTGTCTATAAAAAAGGATCTTCCAGATATATTTTCTCTAAGCTCTCTTCTCCTTCTCGAAATTCTGCCGAACTATTTTTTGAGCACTTCATTTCTGTTGGTCAGAAGAGCTGACTTGATCGTCGGAGCCATCACCACCGATTTCGAATGGAACTTTATTTTATAGGTCACCAGCGACGATCTCGTCTTCCTCGACTTCAGCTCGATTCGGCGTCAACCAGATTCTGCAACAACATGATAAGTCAACCATTATCCACATTTGAGATTAATTAATTATTTCTAGAAGGCGCTGGTGGATTAAAGTACAGTGCAATTTCTGGCGAAGAACTGAAGTCAAGAAAAAGCTTTGATGTGCAGTAAATTATTTCAATCCTATCTTAGGCTGTGGGTGATGATGTGTGTGATCTGACATAATACACGATGCTTATGGCTAGCGTAATCTAATGTCGTTGGGGTTTAGGAGCCTAATTTTGCTTCCCCTTCCCCTACAAAAATAAACAATTGACACAAAAGTAGCTCACATACTTGCAACTTCACCATAAGACGACAACAGAATCCATTGACACTTCACCAAAACAGAAGATAAGGAATGCATGATCCCAAGTCAAACTGGAGACCTCGAGTTGAAGATAGGACACATTTGGGGCCAAGTTATTAATTAAATATATAAATATATGATCCGAACCTGACCGCAAAACAAAAGATAAAATAGATGGAATGCTGGTAATAGGTTTTGTAAACCAAACCAACAATATAATCCTTAATAGGCTTTAAAGCCATAAATATTTCAATCTATTGCACCATGAACAAAATCTCCTCTTCTCTTGTAGGTCCCTCTTTCATGGCTCTCAACCCATAAGCTTATCTCTCCCTCTAATCTAACTCGTATTCGAGCGGATCAAACTAAATTGGAACCTACCCAATTTTCATACATGTCACGCTTGAAATTTTGTCGACATTTGCAGCCACATGAAATGAGTAAACCACGTGCGACATGTCCTGTATAACTGTATCGATACGAAAGAAAGTATCAAATGCTTAAGAATTTTTCCACGCATATTGCCAATGTTATAAGTAACTGAGTATGTTTGGGAGTCGGTCCTTATTCTTAATTAAGCAACCAAGCAACTTTATTGCAACAACACAGGATTTATGGAGACAATTTCTGATGTTTACAGACCTAGATTTCAAAGTCACAATTCACGAATTTTGAACCTCAATATTAAGTAATGTAAAAAAATTTGAACTCCAGAGTTTCCTAGTATGCCATGTTCCATATTTATGTTTAACTAAATTTTCTTGTGCAGTTTCCGAGATTTTATTTTTGAAGTCAAGAAAAATGCTTTGATGTGAAGTAAACTGCTATAAATTCTATCCTGCCTTAGGGTATGGGTAATGATGTATATGCCTCCACATCATTGATGATGTTTCTTGCTCACGTAATCACGGATTTTTGCTGTTGAGGAGACCATTTTTTCTCCCCCTCCCCAAACAATATAAACAATACAGCCAACAGAAGTCACCGTCTTGGCAACTTTAGACTCTAAGATGACAACAGAATCCATGTGAACACATTGAAACTAATACATCCATTCTTTTTTACATGCATTTGTTTTTCTTCTTTTGGAATAGAAAAATCTAACCTTGACCCATCCACAAGTTAGGACAAGAAATGATGTAATTAGATGGGAACATTATGACCGCAAAATGATCAGAACAATCTGCATCCACTAGAGGAATCCAGAATAGGTCTTGAAAATTGGAACCTATTCACATTTTGTATCCTTTTTCGGTGAGACTGCCATCATCCTCAATAGAACTCCGAACCTCAGGGTGCCGAGAGGACACATTTTCGGTCAATTATCAAACATCATGAGGATATGATCTAAAACTGACCACAATCAATAGGTAGAATGCAAGTATTGGATCTTCCAAACCAACCTATAATATAATCCTTAATGGACCTAAATCCATATTTCTTCTAATCTCTTGAACCATGAACGTGATCTCCTCTCTCCTCCTAGCTTCCTCTTTCTTAGCTCTCCATGCATTACCTCTGCCTCCCCTCCTTTGTTCCTATTTCTATCCTTCACCTCTTTCCCTTCCTCTCCCCTTGTCTTCTCCACTCCTCTACCAACTTCATGCTTCAGCAATACCCGTCACCTTTTCTTCTATCCACCTTCATCCCAAATACGACCATCCATGCAACCGAAGGATTGCCCTCACAGCTCAATCCGACGAGGGTTCTCCAAGATCAAAACTACTGGAATAACACAAATGAAGCGAAATAAATCCACGTTCAAGCCAGCCAAACTGGATCTTCTCTGAGTCCTATATATGTCACACGCTTGAATTATGCATAAATTTAACATGTTTGCAGTCACATAAAATGTGCAAACCATGTGACAGATTCTTAAGCAACATGTCCACCAAGTTCAAAACCTATGACCTTTAAGATAATTTGCTGTACCATTGTATGAACATGGATGGGACTATGTATTGCAGAGTTTTCACCCATATTATGCACATATTAGAGTTTGTTGGACAATTTATTTGTCCTTCCTTGATGGTCCTCATTCTTAACTAAGAAACCGATAATTTTTCCTTTAAAAAAGGCTTAGTTATGAATATTTGCTAAAATACAGGTTTATGGTGATGGATGTTCTAATGATCAAATACTTGCATTTCAGGTCATAGTTAATGAATCTTGAAAATCAATATTTAATAACATAAATCAAGAGTTCAATCCAGGCAGGCAAACTTTCCCAATCCTATTTACCAATTATAAAGGCCCCAAATTGATCTAATTTTGCCATCTGCAGGGTACTTCAATTGGACGATGAAAGAATATGAATCTATTGAAGCAACTTGCTGATTAGCACCAGGTGCACATACTATTTTTGGATCTTAAAGTGGAGGCCAGCGAGAAGGCAGACATCACATCCACATCCCTACAGAAATAAACCTAACAGCAGATGAGAATAAAGTATATCCAGAAAAGGAGGAAATTGAATGAGCAGTTCTTGATTATTTAAACAGCTCTTGATCAATTCATTTTTTAAGTCCCGGCAGAATGGGGGGACATCCCGGCCATTCTGTCCCATTCCTTTGAGTTTCCGACACTAGAGATGGGTGTGGGAATCCGAAACGCACCATTCCATCTTCATCCCAGCTGAGCTGGAACAGGCATCGATACGGTTGTCCCGATCATGCCCTAGTTTTAACTTTCATTGCTGGATGCTGATGATAAGGAAGAACGGCCTATTTGTCGCCGAAAAAGGGAGAAGAATAAAGGCGAAGCCCATAACCTTCTTGGCTTCTCCTTTTTCTGTTGGTGCATCGGCGTTGGCATCATCGCCGGAGGGGGCACGGCTTTCTCCCTTTAATTCTAGTTTTTCGAAAAAAGAACCAGAGCATGCCAGAGGGAGGACCACTCGGGACAAAGAAGGGAGGAGAGAGGAGAGAGGCTGTTTTGAGTTTCCGACGAGCTAAGCCAACTAAGACAGAGGAGGGAGGAGAGGGGAGCGGAGGGGAAGGAAAGAGGGCTCGGCCGCTCGAAGCTAAGGGGAAGGGGAAAGAGAGATCCTATTCGATCGTGATGTTTCTTGCACGCAGCCATTTTGAGGCCGTTCGATCGTCACGCACATCCAGATAGCGGTCTGATTGCATCTGGGCTCGATTGCAATCAGGAATTGGTAAAATATAGAGGGTAGCGTGGCGTGTTCTCCACCGTAGAATTAGATGTAGTCTGGTGCATGCGGCCTTTCCACAGCCAGAAAGCAAGCATAATATAAAGCCGGCGCCCATGAATGACTCTCGATCTTCATGCCTATCAAAACACTCCGTTATTTAAAAAAAAAAAAAAAAAAAAAAAAAAAATCGCTTCTGCAATGGGATATGAATGTACAATATAATTCGTACACATACGAAGGAGAGAGTTAAAAAAAAAAAAAGATCATCGAGAATCATTTTGTCAGATGATTTTGCATGGCCGACATACAAAAGAGAGTTTAAAAAAAATGGTGACAGGACTCTCACGTGGCTGACATTCGATATCATTTGAAACATTCATGCGTGTTCAGGAGTTGCTTAGGTCGGGATTGTTATTCTATAAATTTCATTAAATCAGGCAAATAATACTTAATGGCTTATCTTAGAAGTGGGAGGAAGGAAAAAGACTCGGAGGATTCCGAGTGAAATCAAAACTCCAGTCGGCTATCATTCCTAGCAAATATGTTTAAACAATAAATAGATTAGTAAAACTTCAAGATAAATTCATATTTACCGGGACGGCTACTGGGATGGGGCAGGACGTAGGGCATCCCAACCCACAGGATTGAAAATCTTATTATGGAAAACTACTGCAAGAATCATTAAACAAATAAACAAACATGAACCGCTAAAATTATCTTCTTGAGATAAGGGTTGGTGGTTATGGTAATGATCAGAGGGTACCGTTACCATGGTAATTATCTTGCCATCCCTTGAAGCGGTTGGCCGCTTAAGCTTTTTGATGAGATAATCCAAGCCAGTAGAAAACCTCCACGGTTTTCATGCAAAATAAATAAATAAATAAACACCTCCAAACATGAATGATGTGGAAAGTCAAAGACGTATGGTATGGTGGATATAATGGCGCTTTGCGATTTTAAATGATGTTTTAAAATATCGAAAAATTTTACGTAGTTGAAGAAATTTTTAATTAAAAAAATGAACCTGAAATCATTGAGATGGAAAAGTCTACTTATATTAGAGTTTTCGGATATCATGATTTTTCCTCATTCTCTATCTCCCTTTACCCAGATTATACAACCAGCCTCCCTAAACTTTCATCCCCGACATACTACGTGATGAAGTAAGAAAACGTGATTGCGAAACAGACCGATCAGAAGCCTATTTGATTAAAATAGCAGATCCTCATCTGTTTGAGGTGGCAAACAACTTCACTAGGCCTTTGCATGAGAAAGAAGTGATTATATGGTAAATGATAGTGGTTCAAAGTTTTGCTCCAGCAGTAACTTCCATGATGAAGCGACCGACTACCACCGAACCACCATGATCTCACAGCATTCAGCTGCTAATGCTTTAATGTCAAAACCAATTTTGAGCAAATAATCATAAATGTTACCGGTATGGTGGAGAAAAACCTAGATCAAAAAAGATGAACAGTGACGAGCAAAAGTAGGTGACAATGAGCACGAGACGGGCACCATCAAAGTAAAAGTTGCCAGGACTCTGGTTGTCTCACTTCAAAGATGATGGAAAACCTTAGGTGACCGATCAAGCAGCGTCAGATATCAAGCATTTCTCATACACAAGGCCATACAACAGTTTCAAACATTCTTCAACAAAAGTCTACGACAACATGCACATTTTAGTTCTGCCATAAAATGACCTAATTACTTTGTTCATGTTCTATACTTTGCAATTTTTTTGCAAAAGGTATGGATATAACATGTGATATAATTGCTCTCTATTGTCAGCAAATGCCATACTGCCTGCCATCTTTCAACTGTGAGGTAAACTAATTATTGGGATATTATAGTTATATAGCTAATTTGGAAAAAATAAGCTATGATATATATATATATATGTATGTATGTAAAATAAATCTTTGATGTGTTATAGTAAATCTTCAACAAAGGTCCTCGGTGAGTATAGATGATGCTCAAAGTATCAAAAGTGATAAGCAAGTATTGTTACCAAAATGGTATATAAAACGAATTGTGACCACATATGAGAGACACAAGTAAAATCAACGGTATGTTCCATATTTTTTAACCTCCTCCATCGTAGGCATCGAAGAGAGATGTAGGAGTCATACTTTGAAGAGGCTGAAAACAACATGATAAACATTACGAATATAATAGCACTGCCCGAACGCATGCAATATTTGAATAGGAGAAAATCATACAACATCATGATAACAAATGTATACCTCGATCTCATTTGGAGAAGAGTTCACAGCTTCAGGCCTGCACTTTTTTGTAGCTCTGCCCTCCATTCAAACAATAATTTATTGGAGATATAAACAAAATCCAGCCTTTTGTACTAATATTGTTGGACATAAAACTCCAGCTCATAATGCAAGAGAGGTAATAATTAATAAACTAATGTTTCAGAGAAGCTATGGATGATAACATTTCCCCTCTACCATACAACGTTCTTGAGACAATGGGGAATCTTCACGAACCTGACCAACTCTAGTGGCAGCTCAAGGAAAAGCATGAGTGAGCTCTGAAGCTAGCCTTCCATCATAAGCGATCATGAATCATCCTCCTTTATCAAAGAACTTAAAGAAGTGATACCATATTAGAGCCACAAATAACAGCAACTCCAATATGCTTAAACCCAGGGGGCATTTTTGCATTAACAGTCCATGCAATTGAAGTTATTTACAGGATCCATTACGGCAGATTCCCTCATGTGCTCTCCTGAAATGTCAGTGACCGAGTCAATGCTGCCGGATTTGCCAGTAGGACTTGAGCAGCATCTGTTGAATGACCCTTGTTTTCAGTTTTCGAATGGAAAGCTTTAAAAATGCCACCTTTCTTGATGGACTCATCGGGCTTGATACCTAGGGTTGCCCAAATAGAACTCTTTGCAGCCTCATCTGGATCATCAATTCTCAGAGTCTTGGGAACCCATAAAGACTTGTCTGTTTTTTCCTCACTTTGTAAAGTAGCATCTCTAGAATGCTTGCCTAAGTTTGGAGTGCTATTGCCCGAACAACCTCTGCTGCTTGCGGATGATGATGGTGATAGGCCACCACTAGATCCAACCCAGGGAACATTCAGGATTCCACTGGGCCAGCTAGACATGCAACCCCAAAATGAACTTGGCGCATATGGGAATGGAATGGTAGGTGCACAAAAAGCAGGGGAGGTCATCATAGGTGGGCACCATGGGACTAGATTTGGACTGCCATTCTCTGGTCTGTAAACCAGCTCAGAAGAGCAATGATCTGCAGCAATGGAACTGACACTCTTCCATCCTGGATGCCATGGGTAAATCCAAGGAGACCGAGGAAAACTTTGAAGGTGGTGCATGGGGGTCAGTCCATTATAGTAGCCCTGCAAGCCATTATGTTCAATGTGAAATGGAATTTCATGATGATCATTTTCCACACGATTAGAGGGCATCGCAGAAGATTTACAAGAGGCTTCTTCCCTTTTTTCTCCACCAGCTGAAAAGTCTGCCTCAGCATTTCTCTTCTGTTCTCCAAGACTGAGCACAGAGGCCATGGACTCACAAAGGGGTGCTTCTGAACCAAATTTAAGGACGGTACCATTTCCATTCATGGGCCTCAGAGGAGCAGAAAGACCAGCAGGAAGAGCCTGAGGGCTGCACGAATCCGAGGCATCTACTCGATTACACGGCATTCCATCAGATGCCACGTAACGGCAATGTGATGCAGAGTGCTTATTTTTTCTCCTTCCAGAACCTACTGGAACATTCCTCATTGTCCCTCCAGCAGTCCAATATCTCTGACAGTTCTTACAGAAGTGCCTAGGTTGGTTTACATTATAGTTGTTATAGTAACAGAACTTGGTATCCAAACTGTCGCAGCGAGGACATGGCAGAATCCTGTCTGGCTTCTTGAGCACCTTCTCTTGGATGGAGGCATTGGCCTCTGTACGATCTTTCTCAGGCTTAGGATCTGCTGCTGCATTGTCTTCATGAGTGGGCATGTGATGATCATCTTCTTTGCCACTGTTAAAACCAGAACAGCCAGCTGGCTTACTCTGGTCCAACTTCTCTGGTGCATGAGAAATTGAATTTTTGACTTCAGTATCTGTGACTTCTCTGCTTTCATCCTGAAACACATGAACAAATCAAATCACTTGGTAATGGAATACAGCAGCAACCAGCAGAAGAAAAAACTATTATCATATGTAGACCAAAAAGGAAAAGAGCCAATAATCTTCAACAATCATCACTAAAAACCAAATTCTTCCACCAAAAAGCACCTTAAGACTTCTGATTAATTTTCTAACTTCATTCTCATCATTGAAACTAGTTATTGCACAGAACCTTCAAGTGCTTATCCTGATAGCTCCCTCCTCATATTTTATATAGTTAAAGCATCTTAATATTCCTGAATCTGAAGAATCCTACTGAGAAATGCATGAAGGAATTGTAGATCAGCTGACTGCTTTTCTCTCAAGGTGATCACTGCCATCACACTTCATCCTGCATTTAATGCAGGAGAAAAGTGGAGAAATACTGGCGATGAATATGATTGATTTTGAGAATAAGTGGATGCCAACATATGTGAACTATTTAGATATGATAATTACCTGTAATGTTGTAAACTGGCTACTTGATCATTTCTTCCTTTTCTTGTTCCATTAGTTGCTTATTGATCATTTAACAATGTCCAAAGCACTGTTATTCATGTAATGGATGTAAATTAAACTTCATTGCCCTTTCGAATCACATTCTTTTTGATTATTTAGCTGCCTACTAATATTTACTACTGAAATATAAATTGTTCCTTATACATTGTAGATGTTCTTTTGGCATTGAAGATATCAAACCTCTGGTCAGATAATACTTGCAAAACATGCAAACCCCCTAAGACAGGTTAAAGACATCAACTATTACATCAAACATTAAAACATTGCATCCTAATTATCCTCTAAATTTAGAAGAACCAATGTTATAACCAACATTAAAGCTTGCATTTCTTCCCAATGAATCCTGATCCAACTACCAAATTTTCTATTTATAGAAGACCCATTACCAAGACATGCAGTTCATTCTTAGGTGCTAAACAAGTTTCATAACTGGGATTCATACCCATTTCCCTGGTCATATCATTATTTTGAGAATTAAAGCAACAGCAGAAATCTCTTTTTTTAATATTTATCTTACCAGATTTGAGTCTATATCCAGGGCAACCTACTAGAATCTATTCATGTTAGCCAGGGTTTAGAGCTTTACTAGCTGATATTCAAAATCATCCGAAAAGGAATCACTTTTCAATTTTTTCAATAAACAAATGTGGATTAACTTATTTTTTTCATGAATTCCAAAGTTTCAACGACGAGAAAACAGAACATTAATCACGGTTAGCAATTGAAGTCCAAGAATTAATTCAGCGTATCTACCAGCTAAAAGTCATCAAAGCATAAACCAAAAAAAATAAAGATGACTTTTTGCCACTGGAACACCTCAAATCAGATACCAATACATCCTCCATTAAGAAATTATGATATAAAAGTCCAATTTTTCAATCATATATCCATTCAATCCACAACAAGAATCCAAAAAAAGAATCCAGCAAATATAGAAAGAAAATCAACAAACAAAACGAACAACAGACAACAACCATTTCAACTAACTACCACTCAAACCATAGAACACGATAAGGTCAGGGTAATCCCGTTCTCTCCTCACCTTCTCCTCGACGGCCGCCGTCTCCTCCGTCGCCGGAGCCGGGCCGGAGCTCTCTCCGGCCTCCACCTGGGCCTGGCCCTCCAGCAGCGGGATTGTCCTACCGAAAAGCTTGATCGCCGGATCTCTCGCGTCGGCCATCTTCCCGCCGCCACGATCTCTCCACCCCAAATCCAAGGATTTCGAGTCCGCCTTGCCCTCAGAACGCGAGAGGGGGGGGGGCGAGAGAGAGAGAGAGAAAGCGCAAAGCGAGAGGGCTAATTGTAAAACCCGAAAGGGGCAACCGGGAGATACCGGTCGAAGCTTGGAAAGATCTCGACACCGCATTTCGATACACCCAACACCACTTTATCACTGTCGAGTGGGACCAATTACCAATGGGGCCCACATAAATTATTGAGTGCGAAACGGGTGTTCTAATATTGGTGAATCTTGTGGGATGTGGGGACTGGATGCCAGGTCGGAGTCCAAGTCAGCGTTCTTGGAGGAAGCGGAGCCACCGGTTATTGGTGGCCGGCGCCTCCGGATCCCATGGGATGGCGTCATCGTCTGGAATGGACGGTGATGCGGCAATGCGGGGCCATCTGGGTCCCACATCTGGCACAAGAACATGCGCATTTGCCGTTTCTTTCCATTTTCTAATCTAATCTAACAGAAAAAGGTTGGAGATATTATAAAACCGCCCCTGCCCATTTGGACGCTGACAACGCCTCGGGTTAGTATCGTGCTAGTCTAAAACCTGCGCCTTAGACCCTTAACTAATTATCCATGCTGGATTTCATTTCCAGCTTTTATGATTTTATTATTTATATTAATTTTAATTATTAAATTTTATTAAAAAAATTCTAATTAATGTTCAAAAAATATTCAACTTAAACCTACATTATAATAGAAAAATATAAATATAATTAATATCAAACGTATATTCATATTAGTTCATAACAAATATGAACAACTTAATATCTGATCCATAACGGTATCATTAAAATTAAATATAAATATTAATTTTAATATTTATTTAATATTTATATTCATATTTGTATATATTAAAAATATAAATACAATATAGATTGTTAATATTCGGTCTATTTTCTAGCATGATGATGTAGAGGCACTAATTTCTTAATTTTAGATATTTTTATTTTCATAAAATTATAAATTAAATATATGTTCTATAAAATTTGAACAATGTGCGGTTATCTCAGGAAAGCATCTAACGCGGTGCGAAACAAAAATTGCCTCCGAGGGAATGGAGAGGGGGTTGGATCGGTAGTTATTTCCCTCACGACATGTCAAAGGAGCCACTTGAAGCGGGAAAAATGAAGCATGGATCGAAGGTAATCCCACAGAAATATCAGCGTCCTCAGCAGCAAAGCGCCAGTTCCGGCTTACCGGCAACCGCCGGTCACCAAGGAAGCCGTCCCATTCGACCGTCCCGGTAATTGCGTCCATGGCTCAGTGTTGCCCTCACAGCGGGCCCCACTAAAAAAGGGGCCTCCCCCCACCTCTATCGTCAACCCTTCGTCCCCAACCATCCATGTACCTATCATCCTCTCCCGCATCGCACGTGTCTCCAGCCAGTAAATATTTCGCTTCCGAAGCTTTTGCCGGTCATCACCATCCACGTGGAAGTAGGGACCCACAGCATCACATCGACACGTGTCAGTGCCGGTGGGTGGCTAGAATTAGGAGGCGGCAGTTGGCCACTTTCCCTGGAGAAAAAGCGTGCCTTTTCGCTTTCCGAAGAATCTAATATTAGCTTCGTTTAATATAAACATAAATTATAATAATTCTTGATCCACAACTCTTCAAACCATGTGGCCCTCCAGGGAAGCAAATTAGTAGATTTTTTTTCCCCCGACAGAAGAATTATACCATTTTAATATAAATATATTATATAAAATTAAAAAATAAAATATTAAAAAATAAATATAAAATTAATTTAAATATTATTACGATAATACTTACCATATATAAAATCATCCAACCTACAATGCTATTCATCTCTCAATAGATTTAGACAGTTCATAATACCATGCAACTCTTAGCTATCCCCAAGACATATTTAATAGCTAAAGTTCTCATCAGTATTTAAGAAACTTAATGGGATTTCATTTGATGAAAATAATTATTTGATTGTACAATATTTCAAGGTTTTTCTCATGCACCATATTAGGCTTTCACTAATTAGCATTTGTTTCCAAGTTAATGATTAGATAAGTGAGCACTATTTATGGTATATATGATAGTATTATATCTAGGGTTGATTATATTTTTGATCTTCCAAGTTTAGTTAGTTTTTTTAATAAGCCTCTAAACTTTACGAAACTTAAATTTGGCCCTTAGTATTTTGTAACTGTTTAAATATTATTCTTTCTCTTAATTCTAACCACTTTTCCTTACTAAAATTTTTGCTAGTAGAAACCATGATTATGTGGCAAAAATTGCTTAGATAGATGATTATATAGTCGATTCATAATGATATAGCATGTAGATGATGATACGGCTAGAATATCAATCTAATCATATTTAAACTCGAGTTTGAGATCAAATTAGATAAAAAAATTTAGCTATAATTATATATATATATATATAATAGTATATTATAAATAAAAAATAATAGTATCAAAAATATACATACTTAATTAGGCTCATAAAACTTCAAGTCAAGTATTTTACTATTTAATCTCAACTCAAATTATTCAAGCTACTTAAGACAAACTCAAGCTTAATAATAATCGAATCTAGCTGATCTTGAATCTAAGTCAAGCTCAAATAGCATGCAAGCTGTTCAGCTCATTTGCACCCTTATTTTTATTGTTATTATTGTTATTCTAGTGCTACTATCATTTGTGGTTGTTGTTGTTTTAAAATATGTATGTTGCAAGATCAAGGAATGACATGGTATATGTTAATTTATATATAAAACAAAATATAGGAGCAAAGCTTTTTTTTCCATCAACATGCTTAATTTGCTATGTGCTTAATTTTTGTGCTACAAAATTGGTATAATATATGTATTTTTAAGATCTTCAACACTTCCATGGTAACAAAGACATGATATCTTTCTACAATTCTACCAAATATTTT
The DNA here is from genome assembly GCA_006176705.1 of Cocos nucifera. Classification (NCBI taxonomy): domain Eukaryota; kingdom Viridiplantae; phylum Streptophyta; class Magnoliopsida; order Arecales; family Arecaceae; genus Cocos; species Cocos nucifera. Next base: position 2,012,736 of record QRFJ01000003.1, on the reverse strand, counting down.
ACATCCCATGTCAACTTTGCATGTCATAGGGAGGTGGGTCACCATCTCTTAACAGTATATATTATCATTATAAGGAGAAGATATTTTTGATAAAACTAATAAAAAAAGAATGAGTGGCCCACGTAACCATATCCAGTAAACAATATGTAGGGCAATGTTACGAACATCCAAGGAAGAAATATACAAAAGGACCTAACTCGCAAGATGTGGGATCCACATCCCAAGACTGCAAAATTTTAGGCTTAATTTTCTAGTTTTTATACTTTGGAAAACCACGGCACTTCCAAATGTTGGCGTTGCGTCTGATGACCTGCCAACGTTAAGCATCGGTCAATTTTTAAATGCTGCAAAATTCGTTTAGGTACGATCTTTTCACATGCCGCTCGTCAAAGCTTTGTGCTTTGTACTGATATTGTGGTCCACTTTGAGTTTGTCAAAGATGTGGCAAGATGCCAAATGAGATGGCCATCAAGATCCCACTTAACTAGGACGATGCCTACCACTTTTCTTCCTTCATTTTTTTTTTCTTCCTCTATTCTCAATCAGAAATTGAAATTCTTATAGAAGAATAATCCCACCATGGAGTGTGTGGATCATGTTATGGGACCTAATATATATATTATATATATATATATATATATATATATATATATATATATATATATATATATATATATATATATATATATATATATATATATATATATATATATATATATTTAGGTTTCCTCTTGGGGCTCTCTGAGCCACGTGATTGGCCAAAGTGGATGTTGGTGAAGCTTGAGCAATTGATGGCTAACATAATGGTGAATTAGATTTCCTCGTAGTGGTTAGAGTTAATGACACCAAAAAGAGGAAGGTAAACATCATGAATGAATGGTTCGGAAGGGAGTCAAGCAACCTCCTCCTCAACCTTGGCCTTGAGTGGGACTCCCCATGGTCCATTGCCAACTTTAATGAAATCCTCTAGCTAGAGAAAAGCGAGTCCCATGTGGGAACCACTTGTTTCCTAATTACTTGTCTTCCATCTATTTTGTCACGGAGCAAAAAACATCCATGGACTGCATATCATTGAGTTAATGATAAATATATATGCAAGGTCATGGGGGTTTAATAGTTAAGCCCTTGTGGGGAAGCTGCCCCCACATGGCTAGCATAAGAGAGTTGTTGGGATAATTACTCGGGATTTTATACTCGGAGAAAATTCAACTATTTTACCTGATTGAGGACTAACAATCATCCACATCTATGGATTCATTTAGGCGAGTGATGCGACTACTTATAAATCATCTTTATCAGGATATCTTACTTGGATGAAAATTAAATATCTATGAGAACTTGGTAACTTATGACCTGAAAGGTCATGAATCAGAACGGTTACCAGCCCACTATCCATAATCCAAAAATCATTGACTAAAATAACTGCTTCACTAATGTCTACGATGGACTTAGTAACTCATATGTTCTGATATTCGAATGGATGGAGGTTACAAGGCAACGGCAGACTTCATCCTTATAAAAGATGGAGGTAAGAAGAGGATTGGAGGTAAGTTTTTTCTTTAACATATTTCAACTCTCTTTCCACTATTTTCTTAACTCCGATTGATTTAAATATCGGAGGATCCTCGTCGAACAACTTTCGGTAAGTAGATTTTATTTTATAGGTTCATCTTCCACCGCATCCAATAGCACTTGTTCGATCTCGGACCGAGGATCTACAAGAAGTTATATATCAAAGGTAGATATATCTTAGATCCATTCTGTCGTCAGCTTGGACCGTCTCCGCTGTACTAAGGTCGAATGTCCTTCGGTAGCTTGAACATGTTGTGAGGGCCGGCTCCTTCCTTTGGCCTGGCTTAATGCCTAAGCCGAACCCGATCCACGAGACAACACAAATTAAACAATATCCTGTAGCTCCTTTCTCTCTAACACACCCAACATAAAGGAGCCAAAAACATGAGGATGATGGGATGTGATGGTTCCAGGAAATTTCTTTTTCTCTGGTCCAATCCAAAGATATTCAAAGCTGAACCACGAGTGAAGCACTTCCAAGGATGAACGATGCCTTCCAAATGGTGAATTATGAAACGGAAAAGGTTACGAAAAGCAGGCATCCAGGGAGAAAGTTAGCAACCTAAAAGAGCGGGACATAGGAATTATTTCTTTTTCACGAAAGATCTCGATTTAATAATGGTGGGAAAATGTAAAGGATGGGTAGAGGGGAAAGCAAGAGGAGAGAAAAGAAAGAAGCATCATGGGGTGCTCCCCTAGCCCTCAGGGTTGATCGGGATGGATGGCAATTTCCATGAATCTCAATGAGCTGGCACGAGACGTCGACACATGTTCTAGCTTCTCTATTTGAATCTAGCAAGCATATATTTACAATTAGAGCTCACATAAAAATCGCTAGTTGCATGATTATTACCTATATAACACTCAGCCAGCGCATCCCCAGCCTGCTCCAAAGAGATATATCAAGCTTAAGCCCAGTCACCGAAACAAGCTTATGACTTTGGAAGGCCCAAGTCCAACAGCCTAAAAATATGGGATGCATGAGATACATTATGATGAGGTTTGTATATATTATGATGTTAAGGAAAATACTTTTTACACCACCAGCCATGGACACCACTCGGGGCTAGAGTGCGGCAATCGAAAAAAAATCTTTTTTTCACTCCGATCCTATGTGAGAGCTAATCACCATGGATGCTATCCATGGAGCTACGCCACCTACGGTGTACAACAAATTTTGTACGACGTTAATTATTTCTTGAAATTTTCAAGCCCATGAGTAAATATTACGAGCTGAGAGTCTTTGGGCCTCTTCAAAACTATCAAGCCTGTGCAGGCCATCGACAGTCGTTGGAATGATGTTGCTATCGTTAGTTTGAATTGAGAACACCCTGAGAGGATAGACCATTTAAGCCCTGAAGTGACCAATGGTTCCAAGATTTATTTATTTATTTTTTTCCTGAGAAGATGAAGGACTCACCTAATCAAATATAAATATATTTAAGAAAGTTAGAAAATAAAATATCAAAAAATGATCGAAGAAAGATGTAGTAGTCTGGCCATAACCAATCACTAAAATGCTCGACAACATAAGTAACCATCTAGTCTATAGTTTTGGTCATCTTTTAGTAGATATGAATAGTTTGGAGCTCCATATAGCCGCTTGCTAGTTGTCAAATATCCTGAAGAAAGGGGTGTCAAGCTGCTGCAATAATCGACTATCATCGGATCCACCCGATCACCGTAGAAGAGTCTTCTGCTAGGTGTATGCACTGCTCGCAAACAATGCCTAGCATAGTTCATCACTATCCAAGCAATGCTCAGCTTAGCACTCGAGATAATTGTATAGCCTATTTGATCTCTAAAGAGCCATTTGGGCAAGTGATGAGCATCTCCTTCACTACATTTTTTTGGCTTTGGACCTCTGATTTTTTGTCCAATAGTTTGATTTTCTGATCTCCAAGCAGCCTTCTATTTAACTATTAGTTTTAACACTATGTAATATTCTTCTCTTCTTTATGTAACATTTTTTCTATTTACAAATAAAATAGGTGATCACTAAGCCTCTCTCATTTTCATTAAAAAAAATATAAAAGAAAGATTTTTTTTTTGTTTTATGAAGTAAAATGGAGGAAGCAGTTAGCTTCCCCCAGCATTAAAATATTAAAAAAAAAAAGGAAAAAAAAATCAATAAACCGTACAATATTTAACTTTGACACTTCAGGACCTACCCTCAGTGAGCTTAGAAGCTTTTTTGGTGCTTGGTTTTCAGCCATCAACGTGAGCCACACCAATTTTTGCCATTCATATTAATCCCCTCTTGATATGTGCAAGAAAAAATTTTTGCCATCATTTATATATATTTGAACATGAGAATTTTCATTTAGAGAGGGGTGCCAACCAGTTAAGCTACCGGCTCTTGATTTAATATTCAGATGATATAAATTTTGCTTACACAGTTACAGTCATTAATTTTTTTTAAAAAAATAAGATATATGCACCATGTATTTTAGAAATTATGTGCATCAGGGTGATTGCACCTTCCACCCTCACCCCCACCCAAAATCCAATTAAAAAAAATCCCAACCAACCATCAACCTTTTTCCCCAATTTATAATATTCTTCATGGTTTTGCTTACTTTCCTCATCTTAAATGACTTGTGCACATCATTTTTGTTGGGAAGAAAATGTAATTTTATACATCAAATTCAACACTTTAACTCAACAAAACAAACCAAATACCTAGAGGAATCTCATAGTAATAAACCATAACTCAAAACACATAAGAAGTCAAAAAAGGAGTTGAGTAGATATCTTCCATCAACCATCTGGAAGTCCATGCATTTTATCTTGAAAAATCTGTTAGCGAAGTAATATTCAATAAATTATTTTATGTCTTTTGGCATCTGCAAGTGGGTCCATTCTTCCAATAAGATGTCGAGGATTAGGCTGACAAAATTGAAAATGAAACTAAAGGGACAATGCATGTATGTCGAAGTTGTTGCTAACCAATATGTATGTATATGGATTTTAGAGTTTAATTCTGTGTGCTGGTTTGGTGTTAAGTTTTAACTTCACAGAAAAAAAGGAAAAAAAAAAAAAGGTTTTTCATATTTCTAACCTTTCTTTTTTAGTACCAAGTATTTGCTCGGACGGTATCATCTCTTGACGCTTGGATAAAGGACAAGGATCTAAAAAATAGGATAAGGTAGAAGTTGGGGATGAGCCAGAGAATAAAACAATTCCTTCTTTTGTTTTTCAGAAGAAAAACAATTCCAGGATTAAATGTCTTTATGTTTAAATCGAACTTCTTTAGATGTTGGGACCAATCCGGTATCATAAAATTACATTTAAAATCTAAGATCACATCAAATTTAAATGCCAAAGCTGAATTGTGCCTAAAACTTAGGGTGCCTGATGGTTGAGTGGGTAAATTGTGGATACCACTTTGGATTTGAACCTAACTTAATCTTGATTTCAGTTGGTTTCTTCCCATTTTAGCTTTAAATTAGATATTAAAAAAATCCTAACACCTAAAAATTAGAAAAAAAATATTAAAATACCAATGTACCATATTACATCACTTTCATTTTTTTAAAAAAAATTTTGAAAAACAGAAAAAAAAAAAAAATTATACTCTGTTTAAATCAAGGGTCGGTATATGAACCTCCCTCCACCTGAACCGTTGAACAGAAACATCAATCTTTTCAGATTAAGAGATGGTAAGGAACCAATAGTACACCCCATGGCCATGAGGCAAGTATTATTCTTTTTGATGTAACATTTTGTTGTCTTCTTCTGCAACCGGCTATTAATCTCGCCTTCCTTATATTAGTTTAGTCGGCAAGCATTTTTAATGAATTATCTGTTAATGACTGCACGAAGCTAGAAAGTTAACCACATTAATTAAAAAAAATAGAGATTTTAGCACCCAAAGCACCAAGGAACTGAGATCAACTAGCTTCAATGGATAAAAGAGGATCTAAGAATAGGATTCTTATTGGAAACCTTTAAACCATTAAAAAATTTGATTCATATAGCTTTTTAACCAAAACCTAAAAGCAAAGCGTGACAAAACTTCTAGCACGATGAAGCATATCCACAAGGAGTTGTCATCCCCATCCACTCTTATGCTTTTCAATAATTGGAAAGGATTTCTTTCATTGGATTCCTAATCTTCTCATTAGTTCAACAGAATCACATTTCTGATATGATGTTTGTGATCGCTCCATCACTGGGATAAAGGCAGACAGGATAATAATCACAGATTAGTAGTAAATGGGAGCATGGAAGCAACTCGATCATCTGGATTTCTCTAATAATCCACTAGAGGAAGGAAAACCATTAAAAGATGGGCTAGCCTGTCCTAGTGCTCTGCTTTGGCTAAAGCAGACCAATAAACTAAACATTGGCTTAATCTTTGACAGGCCTAAATTAAATTATTCATAGCGTCCAGATTACATCTTTATGGTATTGGACTCCATATTCGAAAACCAATACAATTAGATCAGATCTTTCATACCTTTGTCCTGATTTAGATCTTGGTGTCACTGATTGCATCACTAAGAAATCAGCTTCCAGGTCCACAACAACCGTATCCATCCCACAATATTAAATAATTCCATAGCATTAAAACGAATTATGATAAAATGATGACAACATAGGGTATAGGGACAATGTCAAGACCGTGGCATCAACGATCATTCAACTATAAACTGCAAACTTTTACTCGAACAAAAAAAAAAAAAGGGGCTGCAAACCACTTGTTCACCAAATGCCAGGAGCCATGACCAATTCCAATCGCCGAAAAATCTAAATATCGATGTAATTTGATTCCTCCACCTTGGACTTTCTAATTAGATCAAGTTCCTTCTTGGTATGTTGCTATCATCCTTAGCGCTCATGTTTGCTTGCTTTTGATACTGAAACACCTCTCATTGCTTGTGGTGGGCCAAGCCCTTGGTCAGCACCTCCTCTCATCCATTGCTTTTTCTCAATGCAGCTGGGCTGTCAACAGTTTCAGCCATCAGAGTCATACCAAACATGTGGCACTTATGAAGACAACATTCCCTGACAATATAATTATTATTTAACATGAATTAATGTCTTCACTTGCTTCTCACTGCGCGCAAAGATTCTCAGAGATCTCTGCGTCCATGGATATATATATATATATATATACACACTTTGAATGTCATTTGTTTATTTAGTCGAAGAGAATTAGGTTCTAAAATGAAAATAGAAATATGCGACCTCCATTCCAATGATTTAATTAAGAAAAATTTTATTTTCATTCGGATTTCAGAGAGAAATAAAAATACTTCAATCCAGCTCAATCTAAACTTTCGTCTATTATTCAAATTCTATTTTAATTTTGATTTCGGCTCCAATCGTAAATTAAATATATTAAAAAATATGAATTTCAATCTATTTCAATTTTTATTTCGATCGTGAACCAAATATATTTTTAATTTTTTTATTCATCTAATTGCATTGGAATTATTACTCTAAAATATTATGATGATTCTATCCCAAAAAAAAATTACTATAATCAGTACCCAAGGTTTCTCTCCCTTTTTTTTTTTTTTTTTTTTTTTTTATTGAAAGATTTCTCTAATCATGATGGAGTGAGCGATGGAGTACGGCTCCAAGTCAAAAAAAGGTCCCATGAAATTTTAGTGTAGTTTTACCAATAACAATCACTTTGAGGCCAACTTTTGGAAAATTGGTTTTAAATACTTCAGCAAGATGACTTTAGACAAAAAGAGGCATGTCATAATACCAAGGAAAATTGGTTGGTAAGAAGATCGACCTTATTGTTGTAGTTTAAGTTCATGCAATCAAGTACTAACAAAAAGATAAACCTGAACTTCCTCCATACTTCTTCTTTCTTTTCTTTTATCTTTTATATGCATGTATGTGTGGATGTATGTAATTGTAGACATAGATGTAGATGGGTACAACTCAATAGCGTTTAACAAAGTTTCATTGAATCATCTTATCTCATGAACAAGCAATAAGCCAAAACCGTGTAAACCCTTTTAAATTCTGTCTCCCATCCATTATTTTCTGTGATTGTCTTCTTTTTTCTCCTTGGCTGTGGAGTCCTTGTCTGAATATTTATTAAAATATGTGGATACTTCTTAACCATTTAATCCTTATCCCATGAGTGACATCCAAAACAAGAATCACACTATACGCAAATAAATGCACCAGATACTCTTTTAAGTTTTTGCATTGAAATACACTTAAAAATTCACCATGCAATCCAAATCCACTTGTTAAATCAGAAACAATCAGGCATCTGGGGGCTTGTTATATGCTCGTGGGTGCAGGGGATCATCATAAATGTGAGTGAAAGCTCTGTGGGCGGTCAAATGTTATCACTCTTGAGGCAATGAGGGAGGATAAATGGCACTGGGAAAAGCTGGGGAGATCAGAGCAAACTCCTCCAAATAGAAAAGGAGGGAAGTTGACTTCAGGATGTGCGAATGACTTGTCCTTCAGGCTTATATAAACCCCACCACATCGCCCATTAGATTGGCAAAACAGGAAGGCAGGCTTTAGTTCGAAACCTTTTTTGGTGGTTCCTTGCAGATGATGGAGCAGAAGAAGCCTTTGCTTCAAGTCTTGGCTCTGCCGTTCTTCTTGTCATGCCTTCTTCTTCCTCTGGGTGCTGCATCTCTAAATGGTAAGTAATGTCTTAACTTCTTTTACTTCTTGGGTTCTTCCACAAAGAAGAAGAAGATGGATTTCGTTTGTCGTATGATGAGTTGAAGCTTGTGTTCATCTCTCCGTGCACAGAAGTAATGGTTCCTTTTATTGGGTTTGTTTTGCAGGGAAACTTGCTACAAGGAACCAAGAACCACCACTTCCAGAGGTTACAGATCAGGTTCTCTCTCTCTCTCTCTCTCTCTCTCTCTCTATGTGACACATGCACACAACCACCCACCCACCCCAACCTGATTGAAATTTTTCAAGATTTTAAGATTTCCCCAATATGTGAGTCTTACTGCATGAGAGAGAGAGAGAGATGGAAGAATGGAATACCATCCTGGGGGGGGGGACAAAGACAGCCACAAAATATTTTTTAAAACAGATACAGTGTAGGTTCCATGGAACATCCGAAAGAATATTTTGATATATAAAACAAATGCTTATATAACTATGTATAATATGGAGGTCAGAGGAGTTTGTTTATTTTTTACTTTTAATGTGAAGGTCAAAGAAGTTTGTGACTATATCAAATGTGATCATTAGTCCAGAAGCATTTAACAGATTCTTGAGAAAATTAAATCCATTACTGGAATTGATATGGTTTGAATTAGCAACATGATCATGCCTATGTTTTCTTGGTACAGGTGATGAGAATGATGGAAGAAGAAATGGCCAGGATGGACATTGAAGGTAATGATTATCCTGGATCAGGCGCAAACAATCGCCATGATCCTGGGAGTCCTGGAAGAGCCTGAGTCTTGGCTGCTACAATTCCAATGTGGAAAAAGTGGCCATAGAAGTGATGGTGTTGATCAATCTAGCAAAGTAGCTAGAGTTATGATTACATGTAGCATGCTTCATTAGCCTTTATTAGCTTATTAAAGTAGAGAAGTATTAATATATCAACCTTATTAAAGTAGAGAAGTACTGATTTAAACCTTTATTAGCTTCTTTTATATTGTAAAAACTTATTAGCCTTTCCAGTGATTAGGATTTTATTACTTTGGTTATAAGATGAAGAAATGACCACCGAATGTCTTCTTCTTTGCTCAAAAATTGCTTGAAGGACCACTGAATTTGATGGCCTTTGTCCCAATTGTTTGATACTTGTATTCCACTTGATATTAAGTAGGCTTGTACCATTGTCATTTTTTTAAAAAAATATTTTTTTTTAAAAAAAAATATCTGCAAAAGAAAAGGGATAAAAGAAAAAGAAAGAAAGAAAAAAAATCATGAATCGCTCTTTTTCCTAACAAGCTATAAATTTTTGTAGTCAAGAATCTATGGTTGCCGTAATCTCGGTGAATGATATCAATAGGAGGGTAATGAAGACTAGATGGAGCAGACACTGCCCTAGGCTGACCGGAGCTTTGGCATGTTTCAATCTTAGGCATAGATATAAAGCTCATGCTCAATTCAATTGGCAACCAATTGAACTCATCGAGCCAGATACTTGAGCCAAGCTTGAATCAAGCATCATTTGTTAGAGTTGCAGTTGATTTGCATTAGCCTAGATAATCCAAACTCCCATAATAAGATCTAAGACTTGTATCATGACTCAATTTTTAATTATAAAGGCATCAAAAAGCAATACAGAATCCAGCCATGGTCCTAAACTTAAGCTGATCCGAATTTGCCGAAAAGAAGGTTTTTGATCGTGGTTCGCATAAGAATCACGCAACCATTCTTGATCTAACCTCCTTGTTGCCTTGGGATTCCATATTCCACCATAAAGCTTTGAAGTTGTTTAAAAAAAAAAAAAGGGAGGAAGAAAAAGTATCAGATTTGTAGAAAAAGAATTTCCTGCATAATATATAGCTGTCGTTTTTTTTAAGAAAAAAAATACTAAGATATCCATGTCTCATTTAATTCATTGGAAAAAAGAATTCAGTAACATGTCTTAAGTCATGTTTTGCACTCACACCCCACATCTTCACAACGTCGCCAAGGGGTCCGTCAGCTTAACCTTATATTTGCAATCGGAATGGGTAGCATCCACCTCCCGTGGTACTACTGACTACCGGAATGGGTTGCGTCTTTTGCACAAAGGAAGGATTCACCTTCCTTCACGTGGATCCACCATTGGATAACGTCGGAGATCACTTTGAGATTTTTCCAAGATAAAAGGTCCGAGTGGAAACATGGAAGCTTAAAAAATCTTGCCATATTTTCTCCTAATTGTTTTAGAATTATCTCAAATAATACTATTATGATTCACCAAACTATCCCAAACCGACGGCTAATCAACATGACTTGGGCATTTGATTCAAAATGCCACTGAGAGGGAGAAGAAAAAAAGAGAAAGAAAAAAGAAGAGAAGGAAAGAAAAAAATCGGTCATTGTTGGTAGTGAACCATTGAGGTTGCTGGAGGGCCACTCTTCGTGAGATGTGAGAAGAGAGAATGATAAAGAGAGAGGAAAAATGAGAAAAATGAAGGGAGAGAAAAATGATAGGGAGGCCACTGGATGGCCCAAAACCGTCCCATGGTCATCGTGGGTTTGAAACATGAACGAAGCATCGCATATTTTTTAAAAAAGATGATAAACAATGAAGCTGGCAATGGGCACCCGGTGGTCTTCTTATTTCAAACCCTATGGGGTAGTTTTGAATTGTCTAGCAGCCTCTCCACTACCTTTCTCTTGTTTCTTTTTTTCCTCTCTCTTTACTTTCATTCTCTCGTAAAGGACCGTAGAACCAGAGAGACCTCAGATACCCTTCGACAGCCTCCATGACCCTGGTCACCATCGATATCTTCATTGACCTCACTTTTTTCCTTCCTCTCTCTCCTTTCTCATTCTCTCTCTTTTCCTTTCCGATTCATCCCTTCTTTCCATATCAGTTCGGATCCGATACGATTCGATATGAGAGCGTACCAACTCATATCGCTATCAATTGGCCGGCAAAGAATCTAATTTCAAGTCGACAATCCTTGACCACCACCAATAACAATAATAACAAAATATTTTTTGATAAAATAATAATAAAAAAATATTTTTTTATAAGAAAGTCAAAAGAATAAAAAGAGTACAAAAAGCGAAGAAATGAATGATCCTGTAGGATAACAGAAACCTATGGGATCCTTTAAGGACTTATTCTTTTGCAGATAAAAAATTTACTTAAAAATTTATATTTTTTTAGGTAAATAATTTTTAGATAATATTTAGATAAAAAATAATTTATCTATATTTTTTTATATATGAGAAAGTTACTCTAAAATCTATTATCTATATTTTTTTGCATTATTATTTTCATGGATAAGTTGTTAAAATTTATTCATATTTCTCATAATGCCTCTTCTGCTTTTTAGATTTGGAGAAAGTGGACAACTAAATTATTGAACATTGAATAATAGAGACATTGAAAATGAAGATAGGATATTTTAGACATAAAATTAAATACCTACTTTACTGGCTGATAGGAAAATGATTTAGCCATCTCCTATGTGGATAAGATTTTTTTTTATTTCATGGATAAATGCTATCTAAGAAAAAAATAATTTTTTCATCTTAAAAAATATGAGAATATGGATAGATAAGTTAGTTAAAAAAAATAAATTAATTTTTTAATAATATTTATTTATAAAAGAAAAGGCTCTAAATAAGAATCACGAGTTCATAGGAAAGAGGAGTTAATTGAAAAGCCCGCAATACATAGGTGCCTGCAAACGAACTTGTCAAATAATTCATCCCTTGAAGATGCGTTGAGATCATTATCAAGTCTTAATTCTATTAAATTTTTAATTTAATTATTCATTAATTTTAATGATTTTAGAATTTAAATTTATATTAAATTATATCAAGCATTTAATTTATTTGAGTCTGATTTTTAGTTGGAGTATACTATTGATATTCTTATCTTTTTATACAAGACAGATTGTGATTTTATAAATAAGAGGAAGAATTACATGAAGAGTTAGTAGAGAGTTAATTTTGTGAGATATAAAGAGAATTTTTTTCGTACGGAATTTTTTTTGTGAGGTATGGAGAGAGCCAAACTCACTGTTTTGATTTTTATATTTTTAATATTTTTTTAAAATTTTATTATTATTATTATTATTATTATTATTATTTTATATATAATATTTATTTTGAAATGATCAATTTATTTCAAATAGCACATCGTTCTACAACTTGCATTGGTTGGAAGATTTCCAAAGATGCTGCTACCGTGTGGTCTCCTTCAATGGTGACCTTTCTACATCTAAGGTTGAAATCCTGCACCTTCTGATGCATCTTTCGACGATCTGTCAAAATTTATCTTCCCCACTGCTGGAGGCGGGGTACCCAGTGGACCCTAGAGGCCCCTGGGCGGGCAATGCTGAAGTTATTTATATTCCTTTGCCAATTGGATGGAGCGTAATTTTTTACGCACCGCACGTAATTGAGAGGCACGAACTCAAAAAAAAAAAAAAAAAAATCATGCTTTAATTTTACGTGCATGATGTAATAAAAATTTCTCTTGGACAGATGGAGCTGCAGTAGAATGGATTGAATCAGTATATCATTAAAACATAATGCTCCGATGACATGAAATGCTGTCTACACCCAGTAGCTAACGTTCCAAGCCTCGTGTCGAGGAAATCCAAGATCACTAGCCTACCCGTATCATAGCAAGCACTCACTTGGACCAAAGCAACGATCCGCTTGGCGGGATATCTAATCCCAGTCTGGCCCGCTACAAACAAACGTTGCCACGGTTCAAGCGTGTGAACGGCCATCTACAGTGAACCATCACGATCAACGGTTGCGGACACCCAATTCGTGATTCTTTCGACTTACCGAACTTCTGGCGCCATTCCCTCGGTCCGTATCCCATCAAATAACGGCGGTCCAATTACTGGTTCCCATCTGTCTCGATAAAACCGTCCAAATCTGACGCTCTCTTGGACGGTGATCCGTAAGTCATGCATCGTTGTTTCATACAAAATTAATGTGTACTGCAGACAAATACGGTAACTCTTCGGCCTTCATCTCCTCGCCTGAAATCTAAACCCTTTCTCCCCTCTCCATCGGTTGAACTGGAAGTACGATTTTTCTAAATTTATTTTTAATCAATCTGTGCTATATTCTGTATTTATTTTTGATTTTTTTAATATAATCTCATCACTATATTTTGGGCCTTGTTTCTTGATTTTTGCCGTCGTATTGATGATGATTCAATATCCGTTATTGGCTGAATGTAACTTTCGCACTTTTTTTTTAGTTTAATAGGTTTGTTTTTTATTTTCTTGGTGTATTTTAGGTATTTTCATGCATATTTCATCATGTTTGCTTTTTAATTTTCACTATTGTACCGAAACAAGCATACGATACTCCCCAAATCCGGAAAAGAACGGAAGTCTCATGCACCGCAACATTATTTCTTTCTCTCTTTTTTTTTAAGATAAATACATTCTTTTTTTATTGATCGCTCATTATTAAAGTTTTTTTTTTATGATTTTTATTTTAATCAATCATTTTCTATCTTCTTGGTTTATCTTTTATATTTTATACAAATTTCGTAACTGTTGACGCAGAATCTGATCATCACCGAAATCCGTTGGAGTGGAGGCCGATGAGGTTGCCGTCGAAGACCTGCAAAATAGAGTCCCATCCGGAGTCGATGGGGGATGGCTCCGACAGGACCCTCCGATGATCAAGTCAGCTTTGGCCAACACGAATGGAGTGCTCAGGAATGAGTTCCGGAGCTTGGAGAAGAAGAAGAGAGCTTAGAGATCAGAGATTCGAGAGATTAGCGTATCTGGAGGATCCTTTTTATAGACGGAGCTTAATTGATGGTGACGGTCATACCGTCTGGTAGTGAGCTATTGGGGCTGCTTGAAGTTCGGTACGGAGAGGAAGGCATCGTCAGATGGATAGTGACAGCCATACTGACAGGTCATGAGCCGCATGAGGCTGGTTACGGAGAGACTGGTGTTGCCAGTTGTGGCGGCCATATCATCCGATCTCATCGCTCATGGCAGACTGATGGCTACAGTTCATCCAGAGGAGTTTGGGCTTGTAGAAGAGTTCGATCGACTGTCTGGGAGAAGTCCGGCTCCTGAAGGAATCCGGTCGAAGAGGAAGCTTGGAGGGAGTTCGGCTTCCGCAGGCGTTTGGACGCGGAGAGAGTTCGGCTCTCGTGAGAGTCCGACTGAAGTTCGGCGGTTGAGGAGTTCGGCTAAAGCCCGACCGCTGGAAGTCCGAAGGAGCTCGGCCGCTAAGCAGTTCGGTCGGCTGCTAGGAGTCCGAAGGAGCTCGACCGTTAAGCAGTTCGGTCGGCTGTAATAGTTCGGCCAAGATCCGTCCGCTGAAGCTCTTTCGTGGCTACTGGCCGCATCAGACTGAGCATCGAACTTGACTTCGGCAAGAGTGGGGTTTATCCCCAATAATAGCCCCCCCACTTCCGAGTTCGAAACTCGAAGGAAGGGAGTGCAGAAAAGGTGACTGCCGAAGTTCTCTTTTGATCTCCATGCTGGTTCAGGTCGAAGCTCGGAGGAGATCTCATCTTCCGCTAAAGTTGATGTCGAAGTTGAAGCCCGGGAGAGATCTCATCTCCGACCGAGGTTGAGGTAGGCCTCATCCGCTGCGATCGAGGTCGGAGGTTGAGCTCCTTGGGGCGATATTGTCTCCAGTAGCCGAGGTTAATACGGTTGCTCGGGAGAGATCTGATCTCAGGATAAGGTTATCTCCAATCTTATCTCTGGCTGAGGTTGTCTAGGCCACTCGGAAGAGATCTTATCTCTGGCCGAGGTTGAAGTTGAAGCTCTCCAGCTGAGGTTGACACGGTCGCTCGGGAGAGATCTTATCTCTAGCCGTGGTTGAAGTTGAAGCTCTCCAGCCGAGGTTGGCACGATCGCTCGGGAGAGATCTTATCTCCTTTGGCCGAGGTTCATGCGGACGCTCGCGTTAGAATGAGGTTCTCCTCCTATTCCTAATGGGCTGTAGGGGCACATTCGGACCGTCGTCCGTCTCCCCCCATCTCGTCTAAGGTGAACGAGGCCTTCGACTTTGCTCGCGTTAGGACGAGGTTCTCCTCCTATTCCTAACGGACTGTGGGGGCACATACGGACCATCGTCCGTGCCTCTTCTCCCGTCTCGTCCTTTGTGAACGAGGCCTTCGACTTTGCTCGCGTTAGGACAAGATTCTCCTCCTATTCCTAATGGGCTATGGGGGCACATTCGGACCGTCGTCTGTCTCCCCATCTCGTCCTTTGTGAACGAGGCCTTCGACTTTGCTCGCGTTAGGACGAGGTTCTCCTCCTATTTCTAATGGGCTGTGGGGGCACATACAGGACCGTCGTCCATGCGTCCCCCCCCGTCTCGTCCTTTGTGAATGAGGCCTTCGACTTTGCTCGCGTTAGGATGAGGTTCTCCTCCTGTTCCTAATGAGCTGTGGGGGCACATTCGGAACATCGTCCGTCTCCCCCCCATCTCGTCCTTTGTGAACGAGGCATTTAACTTTGCTCGCATTAGGACGAGGTTCTCCTCCTATTCCTAATGGACTGTGGGGGTACATATATGGACCGTCGTCCGCACCTCTCCTCCTGTCTCATCCTTTGTGAATGAGGCCTTCGACTTTGCTCGCATTAGGATGAGGTTCTCCTCCTATTCCTAATGGGCTATGGAGGCACATTCGGACCGTCGTCCGTCTTCCTCCGTCTCATCCTTTGTGAATGAGGTCTTCGACTTTGCTCGCGTTAGGACGAGGTTCTCCTCCTATTCCTAACACGGCAACTATCGATTGCTTCTTCCCTGCCATCACATAGTTTTTGCGTCCGGAGATAATATTATTGAAAGGAAAGAATTTTATTGAAAAAAAGTTACTGGCAGCGCATCCTCAAATTTTGTGTTTCAGGGTCGTGGTAGCGTTGTTCCTCCGCATTTCTTCGGGCGATAAGCTCCGGATCAGACGACCTCCTCCATCTCATGCTGGCCTCTGCAATTTGGGGCATGCTTCTCTTGGCTTTGACGCCGGGAGATGATGGATCGCCGATGTACCAAGCTCCTCGCAGGGGTAATGTGGATGACGCCGTGAGGTGGTCGACCTTTTTGCCGTCTCTGGCTATGGCAGCACCCTTGGTCGATCTTTTCCTGCTTCAGGCTGGTGCCGGAGGAATTTACCCAGCCGCCCCTTTCTAACGAGCTCCTCAATTTCGTCTCGGAGCTAGATGCATTCCTCAGTATCATGACCGTGGTCGCGATGGTAGAGGCAGTACTTGCTTCGATCACGCTTGTTTGAGGGAGACTGTAACCCTTCTGGCCTTGGCAGCTAGTTCCCAACTTCGGTGAGAATCTGAGTTTGAGGAGCATTGAGGGGGGCGCAGTTGCAGAACCTTTCGGGAGGGAGACTTCTTCGCACCCTTCTATCGAGAATTTCTAGGTGGCGAGCTCGAAAAGTTCGGGCCTTACTTGCGCTATAGAGGTCGTAAGCGCGACTGAACTTCATTCCATCCCTTTGTGAAACCTGCGGGAGAACTTTATGCCCCTTTGTCAGGGCTTCCTTGGAGTCATATTCGAGAGGGAGTTCGGCCTCGCTTGCCATGGGCCGGTCGTGAGCGCGGCCAAACTTCATCTTACCTCCTGTGAAATCTTTGTAGGAGGCTTCCTTGGTGACATACTCGAGCGGGAGTTCGGCCTTGCTTGCACCGAACTTCATTCCGATGATGAGGTTTAAGGTGGGAGTTCGGCCTTGCTTGCATCGAACTTCATTCCGATGATGAGGTTTGAGGTGGATTTCGACCTCACTTGCGCCAAACTTCATTCCGTGAGAGAACTTCGTTCCGCCCTCGCTTGTGCCGAACTTCATTCCGCTTTCCCACGAAACTCTCCACGGGAGAACTTCCTTGACACTTCCTTGACGATAAGCTCGAGGAGTTCGGGCCCACCTGCTTTCATGAGCGCAGTCGGACTTCACTCGGCTCTCCATCATCTGCCAGCCGCTCTCTTAAGGCTTCTTCGTCCTTCAACTTGAAGGCTTCTTCCGTGCGGGCATATCTCTCAGCTCGAGCCAGCAGATCGATGAAGTTCCTGGGATACTTTCTTTCTAGGGAGAACAGCAAGTCATTTTTCTAAAGGCCGCCCTTGAGTGCGGCCATCGCAACAGACTGATCCAAGTCTCGGACCTCCAATGCCATGGCATTAAATCGGATGACGTAAGTTCGGATGATTCTCCCCGCTTCTGCTTGACATTCATCAGAAAATTCGAACCTCGGCGCGGACGTCGACTGCTGATGAAGTGAGCCGCGAACTAACTGCTCATCTGATCAAAAGAAAAGATCGTACTCGGCTTCAATGCCGAGTATCAATTTCTAGCTACTTCCTTTAAGGTAGATGGGAAAGCTCGATATAGTATGGCGTCTGAAGCACCATGGAGTAGCATCATGGCACGGAAGGCCTCTAGATGATCAAACGGATTAGAAGTTCCATCGTAGCTTCCAAGTTGAGGGAGCTCGAAGTTCGGTAGAATAGGTTCTTGCATAATTTGAAGGGAGAAAGAAGGTTCGGCATGGATGTCGGCATGATGAGCCAGGGCAACGTGGCCAAGCTCTTCAATCCACCGGTTCATCTTCCACAATCTATGATCGAGGGCGCCGTCTTGGTTGTAGATCTTGGGGGACTTCTGGCTACAAGCGAAAAAGGTCTCCTCCAGAGGAGAACCATGTTCGGGCACACCGGCCCGAGTACCCTTTCTTGAGGTCGATTCCCGACATCCGAATGGCAGATTTTCTGGTGGAGTCGCCACCGGAGGCTGCTGCATGGCTCGCATTGCATCCGCGAGGCCATGGACCTATCAGACAAGCAGGTCGAACTGCTTCACATCCACCGTGGGTACAAGTGGAACCTGAGCTGTCAGGGCTGAAGCAGGAACAGACGGATTTAGACGGGATCGGACCGCGGCGGCCGTCAAGCGTCGAGTCGAAGCTCTCCTAAGAGGCATTTTTTCTTCGAAAAAGAACTCTAGTGAAGAGAGATCTCCAGAGAGGGAAGAGATAAATCATCGTCGAGCACTCCTTTAAGAACAAGGAAACCTCGGAGGTTCAGGGCCCTTCCTCTAGCGCCAATCTGTTGACGCAGAATCTAGTCGTCGTCGAAATCCGTTGGAGTGGAGGCTGATGAGATCGCCATCGGGGACCTACAAAATAAAGTTCCGTCCAGAGCCGGTGGGGGGTGGCTCCGGCAGGACCCTCCGACGATCAAGTCAGCACTGGCCAACAAGAATGGAGTGCTCGAAAATGAGTTCCGGAGCTTGGAGAAGAAGAGAAGAGCTTAGAGATCAGAGATTCGAGAGATTAGCGTATCTGGAGGGTACTTTTTATAGGCGTTGCTTAATTGATGGTGACAGCCATACTGTCTGGTAGTGAGCTGTTGGGACCGCATGGAGTTCGGTACGGAGAGGAAGGCGTCGTCAGGTAGATAGTGACAGCCATACTGGTAGGTCATGAGCCATATGGGGCTGGTTACAGAGAGAGTGATGTTGTCAGTTGTGGTGGTCATGTTGTTCGGTCTCGTTGCCTGTGACAGACTGATGGCGATAGTTCATCTAGAGGAGTTTGAGCTTGTAGAAGAGTTCGACCGACTGTTTGGGAGAAGTCCGACTCCTAAAGAAATCCGACCAAAGAGGAAGCTTGGAGGGAGTTCGGCTTCCACAGGCGTCTGGACGCGAAGGGAGTTCGGCCCTCGCGAGAGTCCGACTGAAGTTCGGCGGTTGAGGAGTTCGGCTAAAGCCCGATCGTTGGGAGTCCAAAGGAGCTCGGCCGCTAAAGTCTGACCGAATTTTTTTAGAAGCCAGACTCATCACAGATACCCAACGATCGAGCTTCTACGGAAGTCGGACTCCCTACGGACTTCTCCAGCGGTCGAGCTTCTACGGAAGCTGGACTCCCTACGAACTTTTTCAGCGGACGGGCTTCTCAATGGCCGAACTTTCATAAAAGCCGAACTTCTTATGATGAATTCCTGCAGGCAATCCCGCTACGATTACACAATAATAATGATCGGTATTTATCGAGTCAATAACGATCGACATTTATCAAGTCAATAAATGATCAGCATTGATCAGGATAGTTATGACAATCATTAATCAAGGCGGTTACAACAAGCTCCCTCTATAAAAAGGACCCTCCGGATACACTTAGGCCAAGTTCTGAAAATCCTTTTCTCTTTTTCAAAACTCTACCGAGCACTCCATTCCTGTTGACTGGGGCTGACTTGATCGTCGGAGGGTCCTACCGGAGCCACCCCCACCGACTTCGGATGGAACTTTATTTTGTAGATCCCCGGTGACGACCCCATCTGCCTCCACTCCAGCGAATTTCGGCGATTACCAGTTTCTGCGTTAATAGATTGGCGCTAGAAGGAGGACATCGAACCTCCGAGGTTTCCTTGTTCTTAAAGGAGTGCTCGACGATGATTTCTCTCACTCCGGAGATCCCTCTTCTTCCTCACTAGAGTTTTCTTCCAAAGAGAAAATGCCTCGAGAGCTTCGACTCGGCGTTCAACAGCCTACGTGCTAGATCCATCTGTTCCTGTCTCAGCCCCGGTAGCCCAGTTTTCATACAAAGCCATCACAGACGTGGAGTAGTTTAACCTACTGGTCTGGTTCGGGGCCCCGTCGAGATGATGCTGGCCATGTGACAACCTCCGATGGAGACTTTGCCAGCAAACCCGCCATGAGGATGCGAGGAACCGACCTTACGGAAAAGTATTTGGGCATGCCAATCGCCCTTAGGAAGGAGAAACGGAGATCAAAAGTTCTCCCACAGAAGGTTTCACGAGGAGGTCGGAACGAAGATTGGTGGAAGCAAAGCCGAACTTTTCCTCGAAGCTCATCATCGGAATTAAGTTCGGCGGAAGTGAAGTCGAACTCCCCCTCAAAGCTCATCGCTCAAGCCAGGCCGAACTCCCCCATCTCGAGTATGTCATCAACGAAACGTCCTACAAACAATTCACAGGAGGCAGAGTGAAGTTTGACAGCTAAAGCAAAGCCGAGCTCCACCTCGAGCTCGTCGTCAAGAAAGTCCGGATAAAGAAGGAAGAAGTTCCCCCATAGAAGGTTTTGCAAGGAGGCGGAATGAAGTTCGGCCGCATCCAAAGAGGCGGAATGAAGTTCGACCATGTCCACGACCTCGAAGCTCATCATCAAGGAAGTCCCGACAAAGAAGCAGGAAGTTCTCCCGCGAAGGGTCTCGCGGGAAAGCGGAATGAAGATTCGGAATGAAGTTCGGCACGAGGAAAGCCGAGCTCCCCTCGAGCTCGTACCAAAGAAAGTCCGAACAAAAGCAGTAGGGAGTTCTCCCACGGAGGATTTTGCAGAAAAGCGAAATAAAGTTTGGCGCGAAGGAAGCCGAACTCCCCCTCGAAGCTCATCATCGAGGAAGGGGCATGAAGTCCTCCCACGGAAGCTTTCGCGGGAAAGCGGAGTTAAGTTCGGCGTAAGTGAGGCCGAACTCCACCACGAAGCTCGTCATCGGAATAAAGTTCAACGCAAGTGAGCCCGAATTCTAGCTCGAGTATGTCACCAAGAAAGTTTCCTACAAAGATTTCACACAAGATGAGACGAAGTTCGGCCGAGCTCACAACCGCTCCAGGGCAAGCGAGGACTCCCTCTCGAGTATGACTCCAAGGAAGCCCCGACGAAGTGGCATGAAGTCCTCCCTCGGAAGCTTTCGCGGGAAAGCGGAATGAAGTTCGGCAGCTCAAGGAAAGCCGAGCTCACCCTTGAGCTCGTTGTCAAGAAAGTCTGTACAAAAGAAGAAGAAAGTTCAGCGCAAGCGAGGGCGGAACGAAGTTCTCCCGCCGAATGAAGTTTGGTGCAAGTGAGGCTGAACTCCCCCTCAAACCTCATCGTCGGAATGAAGTTCGGTGCAAACAACTCCCGCTCGAGATTGTCACCAAGGAAGACCCCTACAAAGATTTCACAAGAGGTGAGATGAAGTTCGGCCGCACTCACGACCGCCCCAGGACAAGCGAAGACTCCCTGACTCCAAAGAAGCTCCGACAAAGGGCATGAAGTTCTTCCGCAGGTTTCACAAAGGGACGGAATGAAGTTCGGCCGTGCTTACGACCTCCACAGCACAAGGCTTGAACTTTTCGAGCTCGCCACCAAAGAATTCCCGCGGAGGGTCTCACAAGTTCGACCGCGTCCGCGACCTCCCCAGCGCAAGTGAGGCCGAACTTCACCTCGAGCTCGCCACTAAGGAAGCTCCGACAGAGGGGCGCAAAGAAGCCCTTCTTTCGGAAGGTTCCGCGACTATGCCCCCCTCAACGCTCCTCGAACTCAGATTCTCACCGAAGTTAAGAACCAACTGCCGAGTTACGGTCTCCCCCCAAACAAGCATGACCGAAGTAAGTACTGCCTCTACCATCGCGACCATGGCCACGACATTGAGGAGTGCATCCAGCTCCGAGACGAAATCGAGGAGCTCGTTAGAAAGGGACAGCTAGGTAAATTCATTCGATGCCAGCCTGAAGATTGGCGAAGGATGCTGCCGTATCAAAAAATGATAAGGTCGGCTGCCTTACGACATCGTCGACGTTACCCCAGGTCCCAGCGTCGAAGCCAAGAGAAGCATGCTCCAAAGTGAGGAGGCCAGCATGAGATAGAAAAGGTCGTCCGCATGAAGAAGGGCGGAGGAACAACGCTACCACGATCCTAAGTCACAAAGAATTCGGGAATACATTGCCAGGAAAGAAGCAGTCAATAGTCGCCGTGTTAGGAACAGGAGGAGAACCTCGTCATAACGCGAGCAGGTCAAAGACCTCTAAACCTCGACTGCAGGAGACAAGATCTCCCCTGGGTTAACATCGACCGTGGGAAATAAGACCTTCCCAAAATTGAAGGCCTCGTTCACGAAGGACGAGATGGGGGAAGAGGCGCGGACGACGGTTCGCATGTGCCCCCACAGCCCGTTAGGAACAGGAGGAGGACCTCGTCCTAACGTGAGCAAAGTCGAAGGCCTCGTTCACAAAGGACGAGATGGGGGGAAAGGCACGGACGACAGTCCGCATGTGCCCCCACAGCCCGTTAGGAATAGGAGGAGGACCTCGTCCTAACGCGAGCAAAGTCGAAGGCCTCGTTCATAAAGGACGAGACGGAGGGAGAGGCACGGACGACGGTCCGCATGTGCCCCCATAGCCCGTTGGGAACAAGAGGAGGACCTCATCCTAACGCGAGCAAAATCGAAGGCCTCGTTCAATTTAGACGAGACCGAAAGAGATAGACGACGGTCCGAATGTGCCCCTACAGTCCGTTAGGAATAGGAGGAGAACCTCGTCCTAATTTGAGCGACCGGGCCAACCTCGGTCGGAGAGCTTCAACTTTTACTTCGGTCAGAGATAAGATCGGAGATAACCTCATCCTGAGATGAGATCTTTCCCGAGCTTCGACGTGGACCAGCACGAGGCTTAGAAGAAAACTTCGGCAGTCGTCATTCCTGCACTTCCTTCCTTTGAGTTTCGAACTCGAGAGTGGGGGGGCTACTGTTGGGGATAAACCCCGCTCCTACCGAAGTCCAGTTCGATACTCAGCTTAATGAAATCAGTAGCCACGGAAGAGCTTCAGCGGACGTATTTTAGCCGAATTCCTACAGTCGGCCGAACTCCTCAGCGGCCGGGCCTCAGCCGAAGTCCTTCAACCGGCCGGACTCTCCAACGGTCGAGCTCCTTCAGATTTCCAGCGGCCGAACTCCTCAACGGACGAGCCTTAGCCAAACCACTTAGCGACCGAACTTCCTCCAAGCTTCCTCTCCGGCTGGATTTCTTCGGAAGCCGGACTCATCCCAAATACCCAGCGGCCGAGCTTCTACGGAAGCCAGACTTTCTGTGAACTTCTTCAGCGGACGGACTTCTCAATGGCCGAACTTTCATAAAAGCCGAACTTCTTATGATGGATTCCTGCAGGCAATCCCGCTACGGTTATACGATAATAACGATCGGCATTTATCGAATCAATAACGATCGGCATTTATCAAGTCAATAAACGATCGGCATTGATCAGGACAGTTACGACAATCATTAATCAAGGCGGTCACAATAAACTTCCTCTATAAAAAAGATCCTCTGGATACACTTAGGTCAGGTTCGAAAATCCTTTTCTCTTCTTCAAAACTCTACCGAGCACTCCATTTCTGTTGACTGGGGCTGACTTGATCATCGGAAGGTCCTGTCGGAGCCACCCCCACCGGCTTTGAATGGGACTTTATTTTGTAGGTCCCCGATGGCAACCCCATATGCCTCCACTCCAGTAAATTTCGATGACTATCAGTTTCTGCGTCAACACTAATGATCTTGTACTGTTTGCCTAATGATTCTGCAAGGAATAACTTTATTCACAGTGTGTCATTGGCCTACAGAGTAATTCACCTAGAAAGCGAGCCCTTTTTTCGGTATAAATCGGCAATTTAGTTTCCGATGCACCGTAACACTTATCTGAAAGTTTCTGCAGACACCAGTGGTGGTCAGCTGGCTGAATTGTACTGATTTTGCTTTAGAAGTTTTGCGTTGATGGCCGGCTTTGTTTAATGCTAACATGGTTATATATTCACACTTTCCAGTTGGAATTTGGATGGTGTTTCAGATAATCAAATTTTGGTTGAAAGGTTGCACGCAGGGTTGGTATGACCAAGAACGCTGTAGAAATCTGAGAATCTTGGGTCTTGAGCTTGAAATTATTAGCAGAATAAGATCCATTGAGCTAAGCTCAGATGAGGCTAGGCTTGTAGTTTATGTTCTGCATTCTAGTCAGCACTTAAGCATGCTAATCCAAGCTCATCATGCTTACATTGGTCATTTTCACAGCCATGTAAACATCAGAGCATTAAATTGCAATTTAGGTAATAAAATTGTATATGATAAGTTTTTACTATGAGTTTTCGGTGTCGATCAAAGTTGAATCATGCATAGAGACCTTCTACTTGAGGTAAGACATGTTGAAGGATGGTGATAGGAAATATAGCAGCTAGAAGCCAACCTTCAGACCAACCAGTTGTTTTGTATTCAGGTGGTTCGATCTGGTTGTGTATGATAACATTCTTCCTTTTCGAATGTTATTCTATACCTAGGCTACAGGTATGCAACATTTCGGCAGTGTCAAAAGTAAATCAAATTTGCAAAGAAGACTAGAAAGATTTTGGAACAGCTGAAAGGTAAATCTCTGTATTATCTTTAGTCATTTCCTATAGCATTGCAGATATTATCAAATCCTTGATCATGCTTCATTAGATTACTGTGGAAGGCTAATTTTTTTTTTTTTTTCTACTGATAAAATGTTTCATGAAATCAATGAACAGTTTGTCAGCTTCCTTCTCGACTTCCTGATACCTAATCCAACTTACAGTTTCATTGACTTCTCTTAGCCCTCGAAGTATAATTTCATTAGTTGTTTCCATTTTAAGACTCAGTAATGATGCCTACAAAGTTGCAGCTACAAAAACATTGTGGAATATGCCTTTCTCTGCTCATCCAAACAGCTGCATTTTCCCATTGGTGGATGCAGCATGAAGAAGTGTTCAATTACAGCCAATTTATATTTCAAGCGGCCGATCCATCTTCATCAGATCTTTGCTGAAGCAGAGTCCGTAATCCTTCCGTAAACGGATACTAGATTTTGAGGTGTTAATCAATAACGTTATTAAAGGTTCAAGATGAGTACTTCAAAAGCTATCATAAAATCGAATCACTTTCCCCATGATTTATTGCTTAAAATAAATTAAGGATATATATACCAGAGTTGTTTTGATAACATGTAACAGAGAGGGATGGGAGGAGGGAGAACATACCAAAATTTTAAGTTCATATCACATAGCATGTAAAATATACAAGCAAGCCATTTGATGAGCCATAGGACTTCTTAAAGGGTACAAATATGTAATGCCACTACATATAATTTTGGGCTTCACTAGTGAAGTTAGAGTCAGTATTAATATTTTTTTAGTTGTTTTAGGTTAGTGAAAATTAGTTTGATTCCTACATCTTATCAAAAAAAAAAAAATCTCCAGTGACTTGGTTCCGAGACCAGGTCTGTTGGTTGGCTCCCTTCTCCTCGGGTGTACGTGCTAAAAGATGTTCTAGATTAAAATCACAAGGTATCATATCTATATATTTCTTGAATAGAGACATTTCCTACACATGCATTGCATTCTTTACTTTTTTTCTCTGATAATTTTTACACATGCTTTGAATAGAGACATTGTTTACTTTTTCTTGAATGGGGGACATGAAATGTAATAATTCATGCTGGTCCCACCCATGTTCCCCATTGTAGAGAGATGACCGAAATGTGTAGCATAAGATCAATTTCTCCTTTACTTTTTCTCTGAAATAATGTTTTAGCGACGGTGATGTACCAACTGTTTCCACATTTCATGAATGAGGTCGACTGACAAGAGCAATGGGTGGTCAGAACAGCTGAGAGCAAGACTCCTTCCTTGAAACCATCATTTAAATGTTGCAGGTGACAAGCAAAAGCGGTTCCAGAGCTTATCAAAGCAATTGACTGGAGACTTTGAGCACACCAATAAATGCAAGTATGCCGACAATGGCAATTGTAAGTGATGTGATGCAATTGATGGATGTTCCCATCAGTTCCCCACTGAGATGCATCACCCAACCATTACTTCAACCATTCACCAACTTGCTACATCATTGAATTTATTACCACCGATTCTTTAGTAGCCTTTCTTCTGCTCTTTTGAGAGTATAAATCATGAAATTATAAAGGATGAAAAATGTCAAATATCGATGTTCGTAGCCACCGATGCTTTGTAAATGCCCTGTTACGATATTTATGTTATACTAGAAACATAAACAACAGCCATGGATCCAACTCTTTTTCCCACTTTTTTTGAGGGAAAATGGAGGAAGCCAAATACTTCCCCCAGCTTTCGTTAAGTCATAAGAATGTACAGATTACAGTTGGCAAAAGAACTTTAGTATCCAACTCAAAGATTTTTAGGATGCATAATAGATGCTATTTATGCCGTTGTTATGTCCTTTGCGAAGGAGAGTTGACATTGTTACTTTCAACCGATATTATAAGCTATTCTTATGGCCCCAGAAAATGGAATCTTCTTTGGGGGGACTCACCATTTGATTGCGTCAGTGGAGATATGAAGTTAAAAACTATACTTCATAAACATTGGAGTGTTCCACTTTAAAGCTGAATTGAAAGTCCATCATGCCTTTCTTGCATTGAAGTTGCTTGGCTTCACCCGACCTTTCAATGTGAACAGAAGACAAGGGGCAAATCTGATATTTTTGCTATGCATCTTCTGCAAAAAGCCCCAGGCCTTGATTTCAGAGCCTGGTCATGAAGAGAATTCAAAAGAGAAAAAGGCAGAGTGAGGAAAAGTGGAGTAAAAAGGTACCTTGGAAGGTGTGACATCATGAAGGGATCATGGGACCCATGAAGAACCATTGTCCCAACAGTATAATTCTCTGTACCGCTTTCTTTTATCATCAGCTGATGTGAGTAGTAAAAAAAAGTGAAGGGTATAATACTGTGAGATGTTGGCAGGTAACTAAAGCAGGGGTCCCCTCTATAAAATTAAGCATATTTCCGAAAGTTAGAGCCAAGGGTGGGGCTAGTAAAGGAAAATGCTTTCGACGACTTTACCTGCCAATACTCGCTTCACATTACCATGCTAAAAACAAGGACTAGTCATAAATTTTACATCATGCAAGCTATGATCATATGTCGGCATTTTTCATAATATTATTTGCATTTCTATCTCTCTCCTGTTGCAAAAAAGAACTCCCAAGAAGGTGACTTCTATTTTAGATATGGGAACATTATGTATTGTCCTTTTTTCCTTTTTTTAAAACAATGCTTTAAGCACCGCAAAGAGAATTCCCAAGAAGAAAACCTCCATGTAGGATGGGGAAAGACCTTGCAGAGGGTGACATCTAAGTGTTTTTTTTTGAATATTCCTTACATTTACGATTTTATGTGCGTCACAGAGTGCATAGATACCGTTGGCATTTGATTTGCAAGTCAATAAGAATAGCAAAGCGTCTTGGTTTAAGTTTTTTTTCTCTCAGTAAATAGTTTTTTAGAGGACTTGGATGTCGGCCACATGCTTAAGGGTAGATGCACTTCCTCCAAGCAATGTCTCAAATTTTGTTCGTATCCTCTTCTATAGTAAATGAAAATATTCATGGTCAGGTTTTTTCTTAATAAACATAATTATGACTAGATATTCTTGCAACCATCTAACGACCACATGATCGGAAGTTGTCTTTTTTTTCATTTTGCCGAATGAATGATTCAACTCTGATGACAGAAAAGGATGTCATCGCTTTTTTTTCTTTTGCTTTCCTTTCAAGAAACAAGAATTTTTCATGGATGCTAAATCTCCTTGATTGAGTTGACCGAGGCAGGTAACTTGATGATGATAAAACTATGACAATTATAATTTTTTGTGTATGAGAAATTTCTTCTGCTATGGACATATAAAATTGGTGCATCTTGCTATCATTGATGTCATATACAATAGATGGCTAGATATTAAGTTAATTGATGTCATGCACCATGATGGCTAGATGTTAAATTTCTGAGCTACTAATAAATAGGTGGAGGCATTTTTCATATGTGCCGGTAAGCATCCTAAAATAGTCCACCTAGAGGATAGAAGTGAAAAAAGGACAAACATTCAGGCTAAACTCATTTCCAAATCAATTAACTTGCATGTCCCATCCATCCATCCGGAGAAAAAAAAAAATCAACACCTAAATCAATGAATCCTAACAAACCTTTAAAATGTTATCAAAATAGATGCAGAATGATGTATTACAATGGCTAGATGTTTTAGGATCTAGTATCAACTACGTGTGATGCACATGAGGAAGTATCCCTTCTCCTCTTTTCTTAGCTACTGGAATGCTTGAGTTGGACATTAAACTAACTATAGTATAGGTGATCCAATTACAAAATATAGTATAATTTTGTTTTGGACTAATTTAGTTATTTTTATTTAAAAAAATTATATTTGGATGCAAATATCTTATGGGAAACCCATACTTAATTATTATGACCATCTATATTAACATTATATAGAAATAAATATTTTCAAGTTTTCATTCCCAAAAAAACTTCTAATTATATTTTTTTCTCTTAATTAATTTTTATATATAATTAATTTTGAATATTTTAAAATTTAAACTTAGGTAAAATTATCCTTTGCAAAAATCTTTGTGCAGCACGTATGTATCTGCACAAATAGTAGAATAAGCAGAAACTAAGATCACAGGTGATTTTCATAATATATATGTTACAATATTCATACAAATTCTAGTCAGTTCCTTTTAGATGATGTTCGGTGACTCAAATAGGATTATGATAGTGATCTGATCTCTATTGATCTAAAATCACTGTATTTGGAAGGCCATGATCCCTAGATATTTACAAGTAACCTATTTAGTACTCCATAGATATCCAAGATTAATAACTATATAATATCAAAACTATCCCTCGTATATTCTATAAAAATATATTTATTGATAATATAAAATATATTATAATAAAATATTAATATATTTGTTAATATATTAATATTCAATAAAAATATATTCTTTCTATGAATTATTAATCCTATAAAAGATATTAATTGCTATTATGAAAATAATATTTTCATTTATACTTATAATATATTATTTATTAATATAAATATTTATTTTGATTAGAAAAATAAGCTGAATAGAAATAATATATTAAATATTTTTATTATATGCTATGAAGTATAATAAAATATTTTTAAGTTAAAATTATCATTGAATCATAATATGAGAATAATATGATTCATAATATATTATAATATGATTATATTATAAATATAATATATCATATTAATATAATATAAAATTAAATATATAATATTGATATAATATATTAATGATATATTAATATTTTATTTTTTTGATTAAATAAAAAAATATTTTTATTTTTAAATTTTAATCCAAGATCACTCATCTTAAGTTTAAAAATGGATTGAACAATAATTTAAGGAGTGAAGATGATTAAGATCACTCTTATGTGTAACCGATGCGATGATTTTTATCATCTTCATCCATATCATTCTTAATATTGGATTAATCATCTCGTGAAACTTATTTTCATCCTGTACCCAACAAATCTAAAGCTGATGTAATGCTTATCCAAGGCGGTCCACAGTGAACGTAGCCAGATCGGAACCACACATTAGGTGGTCGATCTGGTCCTCGTTAGAATAAATTCAAAGCTTGATGATTTCGGCATTACGTAAGAGAGGAGGATATTTCTTCCTTCTAGCATTTGGCAAGAACGTTTTCCTAGTCAAAAATGCTCCATGCCTAACAACGTGTTCTCGACAATCTCGTAATTTTATAGCGATAACTGAATCGTGGGTCGATGGAGTCTTCTCCTAGCGGCGTGAAACGCGGGTTCTTGGCCTGCCGAATGGATCTCCATACGCATCACATATATCGATCGATGTGACTATAAATACTCGGTTTCCAATTACAATTACTTTCTCTCTCCTCTCCCTCTCTCTCTCTCTCCCTTCCTTTCTTTTTATTTTCTTTGAAATCCACACGGCTCCCCTCTCCACACGTCATTCGGATGTGATCCCCCTCCGCTGCGCCTCCGCCGGCACTCTCCAGAAAACCTTAAAGAAAGAAAGGAAGGACGGGAGCACAAGGAACATAGAAAACGAGGAACCTTCTCTGTCACGGTTCTTAGATTGGGGACGGATCGGATCGGTTTCGGAGGCGTTGTGAATTGGGATCTGAAGTTTTCGATCTCGATCCATCTCGGCCTTCATCCGATCTTGCGCGGCATCGGAAATCCCGCGCCCTCGATCGGATAACATCTCCAATTCCTAGGTCCGATCGTAAAATCAAGCCCCGACGCATCGCGCGCACGAGCGATCTCGATCAGAGATCAGATCGCATTGGATTTGATTCGGGTTGGGTTTTTTTTTTTTATGGTATCCAAATCGTCAGGTTTTCTTCCGATCTCAATCTGTGAAATTCCGATCAAAAGATCAGCTATCGGCCTGTAAAATTGCTATATTTTTTTTAAAAGTTTTTTTTTTTTTTTGGATTGGCTGCAATCAATACATTGGTAGTTCTATCTGTGATCGAGAAAAGTTGGTAACCGGATTTGATCGGTTGAGTTTAGCAATGGTTGATTGCCGGAGCTTGATCGAGTTCTGCAGAACTTTCGAGCAGCACCGCAACATGGCCAACTCCCAGGCTTCGTCGGAGCGCCGGAGCAGCCAGCCCCGAAACCGGAGAAGCAAGTCCTTGAACCCTTTGTCCCATCCCTTCTGCGAGCACTCCCCCTTCGCCGCCATTGATATCGCGATGCTCTTTCTGGTGCTTGGTGCGCTCGCTGTTCTGACTGTCCCTTACTTCAAGTTCATTTTTCATGAGGCCGCTGAGCTCCTCCCTGTGGCCGTAGAACTGATGGGGGATGTTCTGTACCAAGCCCCTGTTGCTTATGCCGCTGGTTTTGTTCTCATGTTCATCACTGGGATTGCTGCGTGGGAGTACATCAGTCATCAGTCTAGGAAATGCGGCAATCCTTACTGCAAAGGCCTGCGTAAAGCTGTTGCGTTCGACATCCAGCTTGAGTCGGAGGAGTGCGTGAAGTGCCTGCCACCGGTGCCTAAGGATGCGTTTGGGACTCGTCCCCTGGAACTAGGGGAGGACCACAAAGAACTTGAAGCTGAGCTCAAGAAGATGGCACCACCGAATGGCCGAACAGTTCTCATCTGTCGCTCCCCATGTGGATGCCCTGCAGGAAGAATGGAAGTCTGGGGACCGAAGAAAGTACGCAGGATCAAGAAGTAGGCAGGCATGCCTCCTCTGTTGCTAGTTATAATGTTCTTTTATAGGAATAAACTAGAAATACCCGACAATGAAATAGTACCTTGATCCATGTTCAAATAAGTGCATTTGGTATACTCAGAGGGCTAGCACATGTAGAATCCTGAATAACCTTAATGCTCTTGAACTAGTTCTATCTTAATTCTAATATTACAAAGTTCAAGTCATCATTTTTGAGTTGAGTTTGCTGTTATTGGTTGTTGATATTTTCGTGATGACATGTTAGAGCGAGCTTTTATTCTGTTCTGTATTTTCTTTTCCTTACTTTCTTACCCTTAGTTTTAGCTTTTCTTCTTTTTTTGGGTGTTTTGGTTGGGGGGGAAGTGGGGTGTGTAGCGGTATTGATCTCTCAACTTTTGCAAGCCTTATGCCATTCGTTGGGTAAGAAGCAACCTTGCTTGCTAGCTTGAATTATTGGCATTCTGATGAGGTATATTTTGGTCCACTTCCTGCTATGGAGCGTGATTTTTTGCAGGATTTTTCTCTAATTTCTTTCATTTACTGATGAGTTGTTTGGCATGGATGTCATAATTCAGTCATCCTTTTCTCTTATCTATTTGTTGTTTAGAGCTGGAGTGTTTGCGGTATTCCTTCATTAAAAGAGCATTTTCTTTAGTTCACTATCTCTTCCTGCTCATGTTTATTGGTAAAGGCTACACTGATTCTTTAACCTGTTGGTGATTTTGGAGCAAATTCCTGGCTCCCTTAAAATTCCATTCTGCTATGAAATTATTTAAAAGGATTTTCCTTTTAATTATGTCTTATGCGTTGCTTGTATGAACAGTTCACTTTTAAGATTTGTGGGCTAACTGGCAGAGGGAGTACATACGTGCACTGTTTCTATCCCTAACCAGAGGTAGGTAATGTGATGTCATGTTAATTATCCTGCATGGTCCTTTTAAGCATCAATTATTGCCTAGTGTTGTACTCTGCTTGATTTAACTTAACAGCAAAGAAATCAATGGAATAACCACTAGGAGAGCAAACTACATAGTTAACCAAGAGTCATGTCTAAGAATGGGTTCTATTTTAAAGTAAACAAGTTGAGTATTAACTTTCATTTTATCTCTATTATCTTAAATTTAAGTTAGTGGAAAGAAAGTTTGACAAGAAAATGACTTAAAATTGAAATAGAGCATGGTGAACACTGTCTAGCTCAAACAATAAACTAAGGAGTGGCATATCTCTCAGTCTGTTGACACATCAAATAGAAAACTGTTCTAAGAGCCCCTTGAACATTTGTTCTATTTTACCTTTGTGGGATGATTAATAATGCTTTTGTACCATCATCCTCTGAAGATGATTCTTTGTAAGAGTTAACCATAAAAATTGGGCCACCGAAGAACATTTTGTGTGCCGCCTTCAGGACACATGCATAGGATCCAAAAGAATTGTCCTTTTAGTTGTTGAATATCTTTTTGATTGATCAACGTATAACGTTCCGAATCCTCATTATCTTTTTTTTTAAATAAAAAACTAAAAATAACCACTTTGATTTATTTATTTTATTTTCCGTACTTCATCACCAAGGATTTTTTGAAAATGCGTCACTATCTTATCGATGTTGCTTTCTCACTTCACGTGGTTTCTAATAACACTAGACAACAAAATCCAATATATTGAATCAACCTGCTCTTTTGAATGAATGCTTAGGGGAGTGACCTACAAGGCACAATCCTCAAGACTCCTGTTGGCTGCTTTAGAGAGTGAGACCAAGTGATTTCAAGTCATTTTCTATCACTCAGTTTTTCAGAAAAATTTAGGCTGTTGTCTTTTGTTGCGGATAAACTATGAGCAAGGATCAATAAATTGCTTACAATATTCTTGAAAGAATAGCAAAATATCTTTTGAACTCTTTCCTGATAACTTTATACTTGAACTCCAAATGTGCAAAACATAGGCTCTTATGCAAGGTTGGCAATCTCAGTATCAGGTATGAATACCGATACATTACTGGTTTGGTACAATACAGTCGATATGGTATGACACACACCGTGTACTGAGATAGCTCCTGACCTCTTTCTCTCTTTTCTCATCATGGTACCATCTGAAACTGGGCAGTACTTGTCAGTATGTTATGGTATACACCCCCATTTTGGCAGCACCAGGTAGCAGGGATAGTTCTGCTCGGTTCAGATGAGTATGGAGCAGCTCAACTCATATATTAAATTGAACCTTGGTGTTGTACTGGTAATGTGGTACCTTATTGGTACAGTCAGTATGGGACTATACATCCAACCTTTTTCCCGTCTCTTGGACTTCAAGTGTACTATAATCAAAGAGCTTTTTCAAAACTTATTTTCAATATTTTATCAATTATGCATTGAAACTTCTTTCACAAAATTGAAGATGAAGAGAACAGTTAAACATAAAGAGTTTTTTCTTCAGTGGTCAATGTGAGAGGATCTAGAAAAAAAGTGTTGTTCTTTAGAGCAAAATATGACATTCTTTTTGAACCAAGAAGGTGGAACTTTGAACCAACAAAATAAGAGCGGTCTTCTTGTTCTGCTAGTATTTAGCTTGTATTATGGGCACATAATATAGTTGCATACTTTGCAGAAAACAATTCCTAGATCATTCATCAGGATTAGATTCTTTAGTAGTAATCAGGTCATGGTTATGACATCTCATTGGCATAGGTCTTTGGCTTGTTTATATTTCTTACAAGTATCGAGGAAATGATGGATTTGCTTGATTGCTATGCCAGTCTATCTGGAGGGGACTCCTTACATGGATGATTTTGCCAGAGTATGGTTGCACAAATGTCTCACTTTATTCATGGTGGTTAAAAATCCCCATCATGAATTTATGGAACTATATATTTTCTTGGTTAGAATGTATGCGCATAGGCAGGTTCCTCATCCATCGAATTGTTAGCGATATACTACGTAAACATTGGGATCGGAATTCATCCTAGCGTGAACTTCATTTTGTTGGCATTTGATTGGCCTTCAAAATTTTTCAGTTTGGTTAGAAATTCTTCTTTTTTGTGCAAGGTTTATAGTTGATTAAATTTTGACTTTATCACAAATCTTTATCTGATGAAGAAGCAAAAGGATTTGGAGTATTTTCATGTCACTATTTTGGGCTTCAGGCACTAAAATAAGCAATGATTTATTTCTTCATGAAAAGGAACTCGCTATCGAAGTACAGAGAATATTTAAGACAAAGCAAAAGATTTAGTCCCCCTTTTTTTGGTTTCCTAATACTGGTTTTTGGGGCCGAAACATCAGTCTGAGTTTGAGTTGTCAATGGAATATTAACATGCAATTTTCGATGTTTGAACATATACCAATTTCCTAATACCTATTTGAGTTGTCAAGATCTGTGGAGTTATAATACAAATCATTTTTGAGCACTTGTCGCATACTTTAGCAATGATGGTATAGGTTTTACTTTGCGCATTTACTATCCAGAAATTACATGTTCTAAGTTTTATTTTCTTGTATGGCTAAAGTTTTTCAAAGAAGTATCATTGACCATTAAAAGATTGCGCCATATGATCTTTAATAGTTCTTAAGTGATTTAGTTTTTCATCCATCATAGAAGATAGTGATATCTTGGGTATCTTTCCACTGCTAAGATTGTTTATTTTGTATTTGTTTGTGCATGATGCATCAACCTTCTAAGTCTCAACATCGGACTCCCATAACGGTACTGTACATGGTGCATCACACATCATGATCCAAGTCTCAATATCAGACCCCATACCAGTACCTTTCTACTATAGGTTGTTAAGGTTATCCCCCTGTACTAATGCACAGTATACTGTTCGAAAAGGCCCAACATCTATACCATGTTTAGATATAGGGGCATATGGAGGCCCCATACCATATGGATATTGTATCAGGTCAGTATGGTTTGCCCTGTACTAGCCAATATCGTTTGATACTTAAAACCATGTATCACAAATAAAAGATTTATTACAAGATTCATCCTTGCTTTTCTGTTTGTGTGACCATCATAGAAGATAGTTTTATCCCTTTTGTATGTTTCTACTAGTATTGTTGTTTACATGTGCATCTGTTTGTGAATCACATATTAAAGATGTATCTCAAAATTTATCATTCTTTCCTATACAAGGAATTTCCAATGCTGTTTTGATTGTAAAGTTTCCAAGCTGTAGGTTGATGATCCTTGATGTTGCTTTTTGACATTTTCATCCTTTCAGACAACTTCCTATTTCTGTCAAGCTAAATGTCAATACCCTTTTATATAGGGACAGTATTGGAATTCTGAGTAGTATGTTTATATGCATAGATGCATTCTGGTGAAGGAGAAGATGGAAATCTATTAAATTTTATTTACTTTGGTGGTTGCCAATAGATAGTATGAATCTTAATAAAATTGAAGCAGCTCCACTGCTATCCCCCATCAGTAGCACATCTTTCCTTTTCCATAGATGCCTGGTTTAACTTTTTTGTCTGTCAGACCCGGTTGATTGCCTCTCATTATTCACCCTTGTAGAGGTTTCCTTTCAACTTTTCTTGACAAAAATTATGATATGGTAGCTTTTATTCAATGTCCATATAGGTACTTTTATAATTTCTTAAGTTTGATGTCATAATAATTTGGCAACGTCTCATTTCATATACTTCTAAGGCTGCTTTTCATTTCAGATTAGTGATTGTTGCACCTTCAGGTTAAAAAAAACCTAAAAATTTTGACTTGTCTCAATGGAGTGGATACAGAATATAGTTTCATGAAAGGATATTTCTGGAACTATCACAGGAAGCTTGGAAACTTGAAGCAGAAAATGAAGTAGCTAGGGTGTAGATACTATATGTTGGATCTTGGTATCTCTCCGATACCAATTATTGGGGAGAAGAAGAACAAAGTAGATAGCCAGTATCTAGGGTTTAAAGTTGGAACCAGAGAGAGAAGAATAGAGAGTTTTTAGGAAGAAAAGCTCAATTGTATTCCATTCTATTGTAAAAATACAATACCTAGGTTTATATATCCTAGAATTTCTGCAATACCACATGAATCCTAATAAATCCAAATCCCAGCTGAAAAACTCTCCTAGGTTAACTCAATACATGAAAGCACTCATCGAGCCCATGTACATATGTCTCACATGCTCTCATCCCATGGATCTAAACTCGATCCATACATAAGTTAGCCCCTTTAAGATTTTGTTGGTCTAGGCCTTAAGATTTTAAGATAAAAGCCTATCCTATATCTAAATAGAAAATTCCATCCAGTTCTGTTCGCCACCATCGAGCCGGCTCTGTTAGGAGTCGAGCTGGCTCGACTGCATTTCGTCCGAACCCTGTCTTCTATTTGCCTAAGACAGTCGGCTTGACTGCACCCCGAGTCGGCTCGATCTCAGTCCGAGTCGATTCAACTGCGTATTCGAGCCAGCTCGTTTGTATGTCAGTCTCTTGTTTTGGTTGATTCTTCTCTTGGCTTTGGTTCTTTGCTCCATCTTATGCCCCAAGTTTTCGGAGCACCTACCAAGTTTCTTAAGGTCCTCACACCTGAACCTCGAGTCCGTGCAGGGCTACATGTTGCCTTCATCTAGGACAACTTCTATCCTAGCTCTAGGACTCACACCCGTCCTAGTTTCCTGGAGCCAACATCCTGGCTCCTCCTATGGCCTTCCAAGGCTTGGGAGCACCACATCAAATCCTATAATCTCCACCTTGGTGCGCCCAAGCCTTGGCACATCTGACAATGTTCTCCTGCATGAATCCGCTGTTATGCACGCCTTGACAGCTACTTATGCACACCTTGCCACCGTCATTCTTCTTCAGCTGCTGAGCTCTCTTTGAGGCCTTTGGGATGATCACCTCCACCGTTGAAGACCTTGGCTTGCTTCTATGCACCATTCTTGGAGTTGTAAGCACTCTTCTGCTTAGCAGCCACGTTAACTGTCCTGAACTTTTCTGGAGAATTTGCAGCAATCCTATGCCGGCGCCTGCTGCATACCCTGACACGGTCTCCTCAGAACTTCGCCTGTCCTCCCACACGTGCTGCTCCACCTGGAACTGTGCATCTCCTATGTTGATGCTAGGATATTGGTCCTTCTGCACTCTTCCGCTCTGAACTCGTGTGACATCTCTCTCCATCTGTGAAGCCATCTCTGCCCGGTGCTCCACCTAAAACCAAAGTTTTTCTGATGCCCAGAAGCCGACTCTGTAATCGAATCCCTCGAGGACAACCACTCAACGCTGCACTGTTGAGCCTGCTGCTGCGCTTCGGACATCGTCGCTGTCCCTTTGGACCCTCCGCACTCCGCAAATATATCCAAAACTATCTCAGATACACCGCACCCTACGGACTCCTTCGAGACCATCAAGAGCTTATTCGACTCTTCACTTACAGCGACTGAACCAATGGAATTCGAGTTTTCTCCTTGTACATTTTTCAAAGCGGACATTCTCGCTTAAAGTGCCCTGCTTCACCACACTTGAAGCATCTCTTGGACCCCTTGCTACCCCTTCGCTGACCCTTCTTCTTCCCTTGCCTGGGCCTTTCTGACACCACGAGACCCTTCTGGAAGACCACCCTCTTCATCATCCATTTTCGCTGCTCGTTGGACCTTAGCACTGATACGATTTTTTCGTACACCACCGTCTTCTTACCATACACCAACATCGTCACCAATGGATCGAAGTTTCCGGATAGTGAACATAGCAGCAATAAACTTTTGTCCTCCTCTTCGAGATTCATCCCAATGTTGAGCAAATCCATGCTCATTCGGTCAAACCGCCGAATATGCCCCGCAACATCCTTGCCCTCTTGCATCCGAATGCTATACAGTTGCTTTTTCAGCATCAACTTGTTGCACATGTTCTTTCCTATGTACAACTGACGTAACCTCGACTACAAACCCTTGGGTGTCTTCTCTTCCAACACACCATACAGCACCTCATCTGCCAGACAAGTCTTAATCATAGCACATGCCCTTTTCTTCAAGGACACCCACTCCTTGTCTATCATCTCCTCCAGCTTATCTTTCAAGATCGAATCCAGTCTCATCTGAACCAGCAGATCGTCCATCCTAACCTTCCACATCGTGAAACGTTTTTTTCCATCAAACTTTTCAAATCTTATCTTTAAGCCGCTGTTTTCCATGATCGTACGAATAAAAAATAGCAAATAGGTGGATCTAAAAAATATCTTGACTAGGGACGGTGGACAGCAGCCTTGTGATCTCTTTCTTCCTCATGAAGTCTGGAGAAAGCCTTTAAATTTTAACCTTGCTGCTGATCTCTGCCGAAATATGATCTTCTTCCTCCACGCTCAACCAGGCTCTGATACCCCTTGTTGGATTTTGGTACTTCTCTGATACCAATTGTTGGAGAGAAGAAGAACAAAGTAGATGGCCGGCACCTAGAGCTTAAAGTTGGAACCAGAGAGAGAAGAGTAGAAAGTTTTTAGGAAGAAAAGCTCAACTGTATTCTACTATATTATAAAGATACAATACCTGGATTTATATATCCTAGGATTTCTACTATACCACACGAACCTTAATAAATCCAAACCCCAGCTAAAAAACACTCCTAGGCTAACCCAATACATGAAAGCACTCACTGAGCCCATGTACATATGTCTCACATGCTCTCATCCCCTGGATCTAAACTCGACCCATACATAAGTTAGCCCTTTTAAGACCTTATTGGTCCAGGCCTTAAGATCCTAGGATAAAAGCCTATCATAGACCCAAACAGTTCATGTCCAGTTCTTTTCGCCACCGTCAAGCCAGCTCTGTCATGAGCCGAGTTGGCTCGGCTGCATCTTGTCCGAATCCTATCTTCTATCTGCCTAAGACAGCTGGCTCGACTGTGCCCCTAGCCGGCTCGATCTCAACTTGAGCTGGCTCGACTGCGTATTCGAGCCAGCTCGTCTGTATGTCAACCCCTTGTCTTGGCTGATTCTTCTCCTGACTTTGGTTCTTTGCTTCATCTTGTATCCCAGGTTTCTGGAGTACCTACCAAGCCCCTCAAGATCCTCACATCTGAACCTCGATTCCGTGCAGGGTTACACGCCGCCTTCACTTAGGACAACTTCTATCCTAACTCTAGGACTCACACCCGTTCTAGTCTTCCGAAGCCAACACCCTGGCTGCTCCTGTGGCCTCCCAAGGCTGGGGAGCACTACATCAAATCCTGCACTATATAATTTAGGGGAGGTTTTCCGGTTGAAGTATCATTGACTTCTTCTAGTGGCAGAGTTTGGCATCAATAGCATTGCTTTAGGGTTATGCATGATATCTGTACAGGTAAATGGAGATGCCGTGTTAAATATTTGAGTCAACATTGTCCATCAATATTATCATGCCACTACATTATTATTATCATCATTGTCTGGAAATACATTAGTTTATTTACAAGAGTATAATTAACTAGCCGATAAATATCAAGAGGAAAAAATTATGAATATTTACCATAAGGATCTATGGTTTATTTGTAAATTATAAATTACCTTCCTAACATGAAGGTTCTGGATCAATAAACTTTAATTAGAAATGAGTTTACAAATACAAATTAATTACAAATGTAATACTGAAAGCAATTGATTGCGAAGTAATTTTCTTCACTAAATTTGTAGTGGCATAGGAAATGAAAGTGCAATATTGCTTTACAATATGCTTGCAGGAAAGGACATAAAAAGCAAAGAATTCTGCATAGTTTTATCCACTGTAGTAGAGATCGGACTTTCTTTATCCTGTTTCATTTAAAATGTTTGCCTTTTCAGATTACTGTTTCATGTACCTTTACAGTATATTCGCACTTATTGGGCTAAAAGTGACTGAAAGTGGAGATACCTTTTTCTTTAATTGCATGGTCTTCTTCAAGTCGATTTGTTGAAACTTGATGTGCTTCATTTTTGGAGTCATAATACTCTGTTTCACATGAGTTTCTTTTTTTTATTAATGAAATCAAATTAAATTTTAGATTTTTCTGCAAATGTACCAGAATTTATTTTAGCTAATAGAAATAGAGAGATGTTATTGCTTTGTTACTTGTGGGTTAGATAACCTGTGCAATTCAACTGATCGGGAAGAAAGAGTGATAACTGTGCAACTCAGAGGGATCTTCTTGTGTGCTGCTGACAAAACAAAAGGATGAGAAACCCTGTGAATACAATCCTGTATGAATCCTGACCAACTGCAGTGTCAAGTAGATCATCATGTGTATAGCATTAGTTCAATTTCGTTGTATGCAGCTCCAACCTTCTGGAAAGAAATCTAGAGATTCTGTATTAGACTTTGTTACACAATTTGCTGATGTCACAATAGACCAAAGTAATATTCTTGCTGCTTACAGTACATGTCCAACAGAAACACTAGCTGGCATGCCATACTGCAAGATAGTCTCTGTCCTCAATCATGAGTGGAAATTTAAGATCATGCTAAATGTTTAAAGGCTTGAGAAGGATTGTTGGATATCAACATGTAATGCAGCCTATTCACAAGTTAACTATAAATGCTAAACTTGTAATATTTGTATAGGAGCATGCTATTCATTAAGCGTGTCTGCTAATTGGCTTACATAACATCCTCAGCTCCAGCTGAAACCATTCAAATCAAATTGTCTGCAGCCTGGAGGAGGATCATTGTCATCATGGGAATTTAGATCTAGCTGTGATGTTAGACATGGCAATGCAATTTCATTCAACTGATTTCTTCCTTGCTTGACTGCTTCTCTCTTGCAGTCTGGCAATTCAAGATAAGAGTCATCTCCATCTATTCCTTTTCGTCTTGCCTCAGAAATGCTAATACTGCATCCATTTTCTTCTTGCACTTCAATATTCTTTGATATTATGTTGGACTCTCCATCAACTGGAAAAATTGACATTTCAGATTTTTTTACTGTGGATGAATGAAGCAAGCTATGCTCATTCATATTCCCCCCCCATGCAAATCGAATCTGTTCAAGTGTGGAATCCTTTCCTATCTGTTGAGTGCATAGGGTTGAATTGCCAGGACAAGTTCTTAATCCAACACAGACATTATGTGTTTCTTGGTCCTTTTGGAATTCTTCACATGAAATCAAGCAACCATCCCCTGAATAATCAGCAAATTGTGTCGTCTGTCCTTGCAGGGTGTGTAAACTGGAAGATTCTTTCAAACTTGGAAATGCAGTACCAAAACATTCTTTTGATACTTTAGAGACCAGTTCAGAGAGTTGCACTTTGGCAGCTTCCAGCCCTACAGAACCCATGCTCTGCTTGCCAAGAGTCTCTTGGGCCTTTTCCAGCACTGATTGCAAGTATTTTCCCTGGGCCTCTATCCGGAGCTGTAAGTGCCTTTGGACCTGTTTGGTTCCAGTATAATCTCTGGTTTAGAACAAAGCTTGTCTTCTATCTATCAGCATGAAATGAGACACTAACCAGTTGGAACAAGGACAGCATAAAAAAGTTATTATTTCATTCCAGGGTAGCTTTGTTGCAACTTTTAACCCTATGAGCAGATTAAAATGTTATAATTATATATGATCTTGCCACCATATTTATTTTATGTATAAATCAACTAGAATTAATAAACTGTTAAGGTTTTTATTGTTTCATTCCTGTCATTTTACATCGTGAAAATTTAAAGTCAAATTGATTATCCATCCATGCATCCAAATATATACATACATATATGTGTCTCTGTGATGTTTATCAGGGTGGCAGGGTTTGTATATATACATATGGTAGCTATTTTATTATTATGCTAATACTAGACAACAGCTCAGGGCATTTAGCACTAAGATTTTGCCTTCACTGGAATGCTACTTAAAACTGAATCTTCTTTTGGTTCATATTATTTACAGAAAGGTGCTTCATAATGCAGATTTTGTCAACCTAAGCTAGATTTATTGATTAGTCTGTCATTGCTTATTACAGTATTAGCTATTTTGTTACTGGCTCTCACCTCCAGTTGCTCATGTAGCTGTTTTTGTGCTTCAATATTCATCTGAAGTGCTTTGCTTATCTGCATGGTTCTGAGATCCAGAAATATACAATCAGTGCAAACTTTTTTAGAAGAACGGCAATCTAGTATTTGTCTTTTGTGATTACTTACTTGTTTGAATGAGACACAATGTTTGTATTGTCCATTAATGGTCCACTCACTTCAGATGCCCGGTCAGCTGCTATCATGGATCCTGTAACTGAAACATAGGAAATCTATGTTTACATCATTTCATATGTTATGGATGTCCAAGATAAATTTTGTGAGACTGCTCTCCTACCATTATTCGTGCTCCCAGTATTAACTTGAGCTTGAAGATTTTTACTAAGCCTGTATTTCTGGAAATCAAAATACCAACTTACTTTAGTTACAGATCAAAATTTCATGTGAATATATATATATATATATATATATATATATATATATATATATAACTATAGAACTGTGGGCACCTGAAGATGGCTTTTTAGGTGATACAAGGTCAGTCCCGGAATGCCCATAAGCCTCATAACTGTTTTTGGAGTAGCCTCTGAAAGATGAAAATTTTGAATTAGCTGACTTGGCAGAACAAATTTTCTACTCAAAGAAGCAAATTTTGCAGTTATGTTTTTTTATTCTTCTTTATTTGTATGCTTACTATCTGCTCCACCAAGTTGATTCACTGCTTCTATAAAACGTTGATGGAGCTCTGGGGTCCATTTCAGTCTAGGCTTAGCATCAGTTGAGAGAATTAGTCCTGAATTTCCTGGAGCATTTCCTCGTTGTAGGAATAGATGCCTTTCTGGTGGAAAGGCTGCCCTAGAAGAGAACAGGTCATTCTTTCTTTGATGTTGGTGATACATTTCCTGCTGATGAATGGACATCAGTTTGAAGATAATTAAAGAAGCGTGTGCAATGCAAGCATGATCTGTTTGGAGCTTCCTACCTTTATTACCTTTTATGTGCTAGAATTTATGTGGAAGCTGCTAGTGCCTACACTGATTTGCTTCTATTCTGCCAGCTTCCAAAGTTCTTGTGCTCTTAGGGAATGAGCCTTGGCTTTGATTTCTTCTCAGAACAATGAGGAGCGCATTCTAGGCTCTCTTTATA
Source organism: Cocos nucifera (assembly GCA_006176705.1). Lineage (NCBI taxonomy): Eukaryota > Viridiplantae > Streptophyta > Magnoliopsida > Arecales > Arecaceae > Cocos > Cocos nucifera. The sequence continues at coordinate 1,969,670 of QRFJ01000003.1, read as the reverse complement.
AGGCTCAAAAGTATTTGGAATCTTTGAAACAAACACTCAACCTTATCCAATCTTCTAGGCAATTGATACGATACATTGTCTTTGCTTTAGTTTTTTGTGGACCCCATCAACTTTTGTTGTCAGTTCTCAGGCCACTGATAACTTTTCATGCTACAGATTTCACTTGTGATATATGTAAAGGAATATATCCGTAACAATCTATTTCTAGATCGATCTCTGTAGAATAACCAAAACCTTTTTCCCTTCCAAGGAGAATTTCTGACATAACAGTTTTCCACTTGATATTTCTTGAAATCTTTTGAGTTCCTGATTCCTTGAACTATTTGAAACAACTCATTTCTTGGATGCACTGCATGTGGAACACTTGCTTCTTTGGGGCTTCAAAGGGTCATTCTTGGTGATTGTTCCATGATGCTTTGGCATTCCATGAGTCATCATGTGCAATTTTAAATATTGCAATGGTATATATTCTGGTTTGGGACCATAAGTGGTAGAATTTTACGAATTTTGTATTCATTGATGATAAACGTCCTTAAGGTTCTTTTGACTGATGCATTGAGAAGCAGAACATCATATCTGGAAAACTAATACATACTGTTAATTGAGGCTTTCTTTGTACTATTTGAAAGCAAGGCATGGTATTTTGGAATAAGCATCTAATTCCCTTGTCTCCTCTGTTAAGAGTGGTATTTATTCAGCAACATAGCAGAAGAAGAAGTGGACACCATTCAATCACCGTTCATGTGAAGCCATCAGTCAAACACCAACTGCTGCACTTGAATTTGGTGCAAATATACCATATTAGGATTAGAAAGGATAATCTCTTTCATACTTCATAGTTGCTCATGTTGGACAACTTTTCTGTTATCTACCAATCCGCTCGTTACTATAATATTATACATGTATGCATGCACATGATTGTGTATGTCTGTGTGTTCATTTATGTACATATATGCATTTTTTACCTAAGTAATTTGCATCTATAAAGTCATTTGTTTGCTCATGTAGGAATCTGATGTCAATTGCAAGGTCAAGACCTTTGATTACAGGTAATATCTCATAACTTAACACTTGTTGATGTTAGTAATTATGCTTATTGTCTGTGTGCCTATATGTTTGCAAAGGTTTCATATCTGATATCTTTTGTAGTTTGTGTAGACTCGTCATGAATGTTTAACCTGACTTGCATTATATTCATCCGCCATATCTTGCCTCATCCTAGGCTGTGGAAAGCTCATATGGCCATTCCTTGTGCTGATTAATTTAATGTGTTTAGGACTAGAGGTAGTTCAAAACATTGCTCTTTAGGTCACTGATTTCCTCATGCCTAGACTATTGTGCACATTTACATCAGATAGCTTGATTAAATTATTCCAAGAGAATCTCTCAGTAGTCATCTTAAGGTGAACAATTTATGCATCATTTAATGGCCTATATGGTCCTATTTTGATCTCCAGAACCTAAACTATACTTTTGCCCATCGACATAGTTTTGACATAAAAGGAGAGACAAAAACAGGTAAACCATGTTTTTTTATTGTTTTTCGCATATGAATTACCTTTACATGGGAGAGACTCTAATCCCCATAGAATGAGATGTCATTAAGAATTAATACAACAGAAAATTGCAAGATTCTTATGCTTTCTTCCAAGGTTCGCAGACTTAATACTGGAGCCCATGCCAGTCGGCCAACAGTACGGATCGGTATGGGTCCGTATCAGATCAGACCGACGCGAACTAACATAGAAAGGAGGAAGAGAGAGAGAGAGAGAGAGAGGAGAAGATCGCGGACGATGTAGGGAAAGTGGTTGGAGAGGCTGCCGGACGATGTAGGGAAAGTGGTCGGAGAGGCCGCCAGACAGCATCTGGCTGGCCGTCGTGGCCGCTCGACAGCGTAATCCGTGCGGGTGGTGCCGCAGGTGTGAAACAAGGGCATTGCCCCTGTTTCACGATTTTTTTAAAAAAATCCAAAAAAAGTGAAGTCAGCAAACCCATTCCTGGCTTCACTGTTTTAGCTTTTTTTTTTTAAAAAAAAACATATTTTAGTGAAGCCAGTAAATAGTTTGCTGGCTTCACTATTTTAGACTTTTTTTTAAAAAAAATAAAAAAATAAAATTGATAAACCGATTGCTAGCTTAACTATTCATTGGGCTTTTTAAAAAAATCCAATGAAGGCCGCGGCTTTGCTAGCACGGTCTCTACCACCCGGTGGCCACAGCGGCCGCCCGGCAACCTCCGGCATCTTCTCCGCCGGCCGTGCATGCCTCCGATACATGCTTCCCCCTTATCTCTCTCTCTTTCTCACTTTTAACCAAGCCTTATTGGGCGTCATAGGGCCGCTGTGGCTTCCGCGGCCCTTCGGCGGCACCACCCTTTCTCTTCCTCTCCTCCTCTCTCTTTGCCTCTGTTTTCCTCTCTTTCTTCCACCGCACCGACGTGTGCTGTTTTCACCGTCGGAACCATCCCAGTTCCTTGCTGGTTTAGTTCGGCACACCCCGAACCATCCAGTTTGGGACGGTTCTAAGAACGCTACTTTCTTGCACAGTTTAAGTGAGACCAAATGCTCTGCATGTATAACAAAAATTATTTTTTTGCCTTTTGTTGTATAGATAGGATTCTCTTGATCAGATTACAAGATTATGCATAATAATATCCCATCATTTTAACATTAGCATGATTAAAAAGAGGCTTATCTTGCTGGTCAGAATCTTAAAACATACTATGTCAAAGTGTTGAGAGCTTCCATTGAGATAATTCTTGAAAAACTTCCATTATGGCATATGTCGACACCCCACTCCACTTTATTTAAAAAAAAAAAAAAAAGATCAACCAGTTGATGGAATTCCTCTTTCATGAAAAGAATAAGCAGGAATATATTTCCCCTTTTTTGTTTGATATTGACAAGTAGGTGCTGCTCCTTTGAATCTCCAGCTTCCCTCACAGAGTTAACCCTCATCCAGTTTATCATTTCCTCCAAGCATCAAGGTCAATGGTGAAAGACTTTTGTTTAAAGGCAAGTGACCAAAGAGCAAATGCATCTGAAACTTTTCCCCTTTAGTGTCGATGTCCTCTATTTGTCGATGCAAATTGTTTGCATTTCCTTTCACACTCCACCATGTCACTTTTATTCTTCAGTTAGTAATTTAGAGGGGAAGTAAAGGTTACAGTTCATGATTCTGATGGTGTCTTTGGATTCAGTAGAAATTTTTACATTGAAAATCAATTATTAGGTTTCCGGCCATGCAGTGCGGGGCTTCCGATGGCTCCCCAGAATTTTTACCTGTACCGTGCTCTATATCCTAAGGAAAGGTTGACGAGGCTGTGCTTTTTGGACGGTGAAAAAGGGTTTGAGGTGGGGTTCCACAAACTTCACCCTCAAGTTTTGGAATTTGAAATTTCGGACCTTGAGGCCGACCACCTGGCTGAAGAGCCTGCGGATGGAAGCGTCCTTGTCAAATTATCTTGATTTACAACTTTCAGCAGCTCAGCTTATGGTTCTCTACATTGATTGCGGTATTACGCCAATTCTACAAGTTACAAGTGGGGCCTCTTCCGGTGCCCAAGTTATGGAGACAATTCACAAATGTCTGAAAACAGTAGAGTTGGGAGAGAAGCCTATGGGATTGGGTATAGGCCATGCATTCCAGATCCTCAATTATTTGTTGAATGGAGTTCGGTTAAAAGGTGAATTCTAGTTTCAAAATAGTTTTGGAACGTGGCATCTGGCCTTTTTACTTCCAACTTTCTCCTCGCCTAGGTTCTGTCTGCTCCTAGCTCTTTCTACCGTTCCAGTGTCGTCGCATGAATAGGAAACTCGGACAACGAGACATGCCTTTATCGATTTTCTAATATAATTGTTGTTTTCGTTTTCAGCTTCTTGATATACTCATAGTTTCAGATTCCGCCGGATGATTTCTTAGTTACACTTTTTTTGTTCTGGTAATTTTGCTGTGCACAATATTAGACCGTCGTCGGGACGCAGGGACGTATCCATAGCTGGTCTGTTGAATAAATCCTATGCAAGTATATCGATAACTTGTTTTCCTTTGGTGATGCAGAAAGGTTGAAAGATAAACAAGAACGTTGCATGTTAGACTACCTCAGAGTGGCTAAATCATAAATTTTGATCAGAAAAGGGATCTCAGCATAAAAATAATCATGATCATAATTAGGGATGGTAATTTTAGCCGATCCATCCAGTACCCCATCCAATTCGATCCGAATGAGATGGATTTTATCCAATCTAATTAGAATTCAAGGTAGATGTGAGTTCTAGAAAAAAATACTCGAAGCAAATTAGAATGGATACGGCATACCCCGTTCTAAATCCAAACCTCAAACCGCTATAATTATCTATATCTTTCTTTTAAAATAATAAATATTTTATAATATTTATATATATCCGACTTCATCTGACTCGGTTGTCGCGAATATGAGGTAGGTAGTTTTTAATTATAGAATAGATATGGATATTGGTTGATCTGATGCTCCGTTGTCATCACTGATCAGAAAAACCACACCACACGGTTAGGAGGGTAAGGTTTTCTTTGTTTTGCTTTTGATGTGAAATTTGCCCTCGCAAATAAAATGGGATATATTGTTTTATGGCAGCTGAGCATGCTTCGACTTCGGCCTGGAGTTGGCGTGAAGATTAAGTAGCTTGAGGTTGAAGGGTCAAAGAAGATGGCCATAGTGACTTGCAGCTAGTCTTTAGATATCTTTTCAACATGGCAGAAGAAAATATCCTGATAAAAGTAAAGAACGCTCATCGGCCCCAATCAGCCTGCTGAATGTTGTTTGCTGATGTCAACTAGGTGTATGACTACTTCAGCCTCCAATTAATATTCTTTTCCTCTGTCAAATGGCTGAACTAAAGGACTAGTTCCCTGCCTTGGCTGTGTCCATAGGTTATAGATTTCCACCAGCAATAGGCTTTCATTTCTTGGTGCTGTTGCAGTATTACAATGACTATTTGGATACATTAATTTTATAGAAAAAAAAAAAAAAAAAAAGGAGAGAAATCAAGCGTTGGGTTATCATTTTTTTCACATTTTAAGAGATATCAAGCGTTGGCTTATGATTTCTTTTTTTTTTTTCAATTTTTTCACTCAAAAAAAAAAAAAAAAAAAGCTTATGATCTATAGCATGTGACCTGGGAGTGAACTGATCACAACATTGTCTTATTATATTAGTAGAGGATATTTTATTGTTATGTCTTTTATTTTTTTCAAGACTATATAACTTTATGACATATAGAATTAGAAATGAGCATGGGAGGATGGACTATTAGAAATATTGGGATGATAACTTAGAAACTTAAATTTGACACAAGTGCATTGAGAAATTTGAATCAGAAAATGTGTAGTAGAAGCATAGTGATCTAAATTATTTTCAGGCTAATTAGAATAGTAATTTAATTTAAAAAATATTATAATAAAAAATTAATTTTAAAATTAAAGGATAATATAACTTGAGGTAAAAGTAATTTTAAATTTTTGAGAAATTAACTAAAAAAATTTTGAGAATGAAAATTTTTTTTAGGGAAGAAGAATGTAATTCTCCAACCTAGCTTTAATCCAAAACATAAATCTTTAAGCGGCAAAAAATTGCATGAATTTCAAAGCATAAAAAAAAAAAAGGAGAGAAGACTCCGTTGGGAGTTTTTCCTCTCTTCCATTGATTTTTCTTTTGATTATTTCTCAATCAAAGTTGAAGTTAAAGACCAGGAGGAAGTCTAAGTCCTCTTTCCATCTCTATTTAAAGGGGTGAAGTCCCTTGTGGAACCCATCACTGACTGACCCTCGAATCTTGTCAGAAAAATCTCCATCTTCTTCCGCACACCCTTTCTATGTCAACATTAAATCTTCATCGGAGACAAGGTATGGATTGTTATTTCTTGTTTTTTCTTCCCTAGATCTTCTCCCATCTCTAGCAAGACATCGTCAACCGTATTCCATTGGAAACTATCGAGAAATTTGGTTTAATTAGAAACCCTCCCTTATTTTGTTTTGTTTCTCCACCCCTTTTTTTTGGATTTTTCAACACCGATAGCTATTACCGACTGTCGATGTGGCATCCTCCAACTGCACTGTTGCAGCCTCAGCCACCACCAGCCAGAGCCAAGCCGATGATGACTCATTGTTTAGAGATTGTGATGGGAAAAACAAATCCTCTATCTCTGTTTCACCATGAAACCTTAGGAAGAAAGAAAGAAAAAAGAAAAAGAATAAAAAAAAAGAAAAAAGAAAAAAGAGAGTCTCTCTCCCTTCTCTCTTTTTACATGTTTCTACTTTCTCTCTTCATTTTTTCTCTCTAGTTTCTCTCTAAAAAATTTTACTTTCTCTTTCTATAAGTTTCTCTCTCTAAAAGTATCTTTCTCTGAATTATGTTTCTCTTCTAGAATTTTCTGGATCTTAGAAAGATTCTCTAATAACTTTAATAAATCCTGATGAAGGAATCTTGATCTGTTAGATAATTTATCGTGGTCCTCATATTGATAGGACCAAATATTATGAGATTTCATCGTCAATTGCATCCTAGCATCCTATCTTGATCCTTAATTTATAGTTGATCAATTTGATACCCTAGATCAAATCGACCGGATTTAGGATATTTATTTTAAAAATAATTGAAGTTAAATTTTGATAAAAGTATGGTTTTGGATATTAGATTTTGAAAGAGAAATTTTTAAAATTTTATGGATTCATGGAGTATATGTGAGGAAGTAATGATCTACCTTTTCTAGATTTTTATTTATATAATATTATTTTAAATATTAAATAAATTATTAATTAATTTATAAGTGATTTATGAATCTTATAAAAATATATTTTATATAAAAATTAATATAAATTTTTTTAAAAATATTTTTGGACTATTACTATTACTATTTATTGATCTAAAATCATATATGCGTATTTTGATTTGATTATAAAATATATATTATTCTATGAAAAAAATTTAATATGATTCGGATTTAAATTCTCAGCTTAACTATATTCTGAATCCTACAAGTTGGGGGTTGGCATTGATACTCTGAGCTTATAATTATATTTCTAGTCCAACTACAGGATATAAATATGATATTTTAGTCCAATCATAGGATATAAGTATAGTATTTACGTCCGATCATAGGATATAAGTATAGTATTTCAGTCCAACCACAGGTATAAGTATGGTATTCCAACTTGACTATATGATATAAATATAGTATTCTAGCCCAGCCATAGGGTATAAATATGGTATTCCGACCTGACTATAAGATATAAATGTGGTATACTGATCTAATTACTAAGTATAATTATGGTATTCTGATCCCGCTACAAGATATGAGTATGGTATTCTGGTCTGATCATGGGATATAAATATGGTCATAATTAAAAGCTGATGAGTTAAGTAAAATTTATTTTGAATCAGATATTTAAATATAATTAATTTTAAAATTAGATATATAATTTTATATATGCATATTTGAAAGATACGGACATTACTAAATTTATATTTTGAAAATAAATTTGGTTA